>PVJA010041400.1:0-17916 GCA_004027025.1 Myocastor coypus
GAGACAGATGGCACATGGCAGAGAGTATCTATTCATGGTGGCAGCAAAGAGCAGAGAGCAAAGGGAGGGGTAGCAACTCAGACAGATAGCTAGCCTGTCTCCCCTCCTTACATTGTAATGTAGATTACCTATCCACTCCCAGAGACAGCATGTAGCAATCCCAGCACTGGATCAAGAATCAATCACAAACTCCAGAAGCTACCCCATGACTGATGAGGCTTTGGGGGAACAACTTGACACAAACCATAATATTCTTCCCCTGGACCCCCAAAGACTCATGCATATCCTTTTATGTAAAAGGTACTTTAGTTCATCTCTAAGAGTTGTTGAAGTCCTAACAGTTTCAGCATCGCTGAAAAGTCCAAGTCCCAAGTCTCCTCCAAGATTTAAGACAAACTCTTAGCTGTGAGCCCCTGTACAAATGAAAAGTCAAACACTTCTAACATTCAAAGGAACAAGACAAACATTACCATTCCAAAAGGTACACACAGCAGGATACCAAGCACTGGGACTCAAGCAAGTCCAAAATCCATAAGGACAAACACTAAACCCTGTAGTTCCATGTGCAACATCAGAAGCAATCTGTGGCAAATTTTGAGCTTCAGAAGCTTTACATGGCTCCACCCCTACAGCGCTTTTGGTGGTAGCTCCCATGGCTTCTCTCTTAGGCCAGCTTTGCTCCTTTCTTGCAGTTTCCCTTAAATGATCCATGTTCCTAGCTTTTCATACTTCTGGGTTTTCCCCTGCACATTAGGCTTCTCACTCACTGCTTTACATATTGCCCTCCCAGGGGCAAACTGCCTGGCCTCCAAGGCCTTCTGAAATCAAGGTGGAAGTCTTCTTTTTTTAAAGTTTTTTTTTTTTTTTTATGGCCAGCTCAGCCTGCCCTGGGGGTGGGACTGGCACAGCATGTAGTGCTGGAGATCAAACCATGGTCTCTGAGGTTGCCTAAGCTTTCCTAAGCAAGCGCTTTGGACCATTGAGCTATGTCATCAGCCCCTGGAAGCCTTCTTATCCTGAGAAATCTTGAACTCTCCCTGTGCCTAAAAGCAGCACCATGTGGATAGTGCCAAGGTCTCTAGCCAGGTGGAACAATATCCGGGCTTTTTCTCTTGGCTGCAGGCATTGAGTGCCTGGATTGTTGAGCACACTGACCCTCATTCCACAGAACAAATTCTCTATGCTGGTGTCATTCTGGAACCTGTCATGGCCACCACATCTATTCTGAAACATGGAGCTCTGCAGCTTTCTCTTAAAAGCAAAGTCCTCACCCTTGCAGTTTTGAGGCTGCAAAGGGTGGAGATCTACTCCCCACCCTGTGATGCTCTCAGGCCATGTTCCTTCCCAACAATGGATATCTCAGCTCTACAGTTCACAGCCTTCCTGGAACTTCCTTTCTGGCTAAACTCACAACATTTTAAATCATCCTATTGGACTCCTTGCTCTTAATTCTCAACATAAATCTGACTAAAACCCCCAACAATAACCATACCTCAACATTTGACAGCCTCAAAATGTCTTTTGCCAGATTAACCACTCCACCATACTTAATCTCAGTCTCAGGAAAAGTCTCTGGACACAGGCAAGGTCTTGGACATAGGCAAAACACAGACAAACTTCCTGCCGAGCCATAGCACACATCATCTGGAGTACCGCATCCAGTGTGGTCCTTCTTCCCAGAAGAAACCTCCCCAACTTGGCCTTTACTGGCAAGATTTCTATCAGCCTTCTGGTCTTCTGAGTTCTGATGAGAATCTCCCACACAGAACAGACAAAGCTGGTCCAGCACTTCTCTTGTAAGTGACATCTCTAAAACTTTCCTATCTCTTCCCATAAGCCATTCCCCAAAGCTCATAATCCACACAGTCAGGCAGTCACAGCAACAGCCCCACTCTGATACCAAATTACACCTTGGCTACTCTTCTCTCATCATTGGGACAAAATACTCAAAACCCCAAATTAAGGAAGGAAAGGTTTATTTAGCTCACAGTTAGTGGAGGTTTCAGTCCATACTTAGCTGGACTGAAGGCAGACTGGCACATGGCACAGAGCAGGCATTCATAGCAGCAGCAAAGAGCATAGAGCAAAGGGAGGAGCAACAGCTCAGGCAGCTAGCTAGCCTCTCTCCCCTCCTGACACTGCAATGAAGATTACCAACTCCAGGAACAGGATGTGGCACCCACACTTGCCATCTCCACATTAGATCAAGAAGCAATTACAAACTCCAGAAGCCACCCCATGATCACATCAGGCTTTGTGGGGATACCTGGACACAAACTGTAACAGTAGAGCTTTGAGGAAACCTTACTGTTTTCTTGATAAAAAGGAACCTATTTCTTGTCCTTTACTGTGATATCTTCCTGCAGCTTATAAATATGACCCTTTAAGCTGGGTGTGGTGGTGCATGCCTGTAATCCCAGCACTTGGGAGGCTCAGGCAGGAGGATCCATGGAAGTTCAAGACCAGCCTGGGCTACAAAAGTAAATTCAAGGCCAGCCTGAACAGCATAGCAAGACCCTGTCTTGAAAAGACAAAAAAAAAAAAAAATGACCCTTTAAGTACAGAAAACTGTCTTGCATGAAACAGAAGATTTTAAGGTAAGAATAGTACAGCAAAAAGAAAGAAGCGGACTAGATCTTAATGGGATTGTGGAGCCATCACCACAGACCTGATTCTTCACTTCTGTTGTTAATAAAAAATAAATAAACAAAAAGCCAGTCCTATTTGGACTTGGTGGTGCATGCCAAAAATTCAAGCACTCCAGAAGACTGAGGGAGGGAGATTACAAGTTTATGACCAGCATAGGAAATTTAGCAACTTAGCAAGATTCTGCCTTGACTTTTTGAGACAGGGTTTTGCTATGTAGTTCAAGCTGGCTTTGAGCTCACTTTTGTAGCCCAGGCTGGTCTTGAACTTGCACTGATCCTCCTGCCTCAGCCTCCCAAGTGCTGAGATTACAGGCATGCACCACCACACCCAGCCCAAGATTCTGCCTTGAAATGAAATCAAATAAAATAAATTTTAAGGGTCAGAATGTAGCTCAATGTAAACTCCCTGGGTTCAATCCCCAGTCCCCCACAAAAAAAAGAAAACAAACAAACAAACAAAAAGCAATTAGTCACATCATCATAATAAATATTCTATTCTATACATCAGATTGCAAATTCTAATCATTTAGTCACTATTTCATATAATGTATAACAATAAACTTCAAATGAATTGGATAGCCAAATATAAAATAATGAAAATATGGAGCTGTAAGTGACGAGACCTCAAGAAGAAGGAAAGTGAAGCTGGGCATGGCAGCACATGCCCATAATCCTAGAATTTGGAAGGCTGAGGCAGGAGAAATGCCAAAGCCAGCATGGATAATACTGAGTTCAAGCCTAGCCTGAACTACAGAGTAAGACTCCCCTCAACAAAAAGGAAAAGGAGGGGCTAGGGAAATAGGTCTGTGGCACAAGTACCTGCCTAGGAAAAGCAAGGTCATGAATTTGAATGCCAGTCCTGAAAAAAAAAAACAAAAAAGGAAAAAGAAGTAACAGGAGGAGGATGGGAAAGGGAAGTGGGGAGGGGAGAGGAGGAGGAGTAACTATATGGAAGACTTTTTTCCCCATTATGGTGAAAATATAAATAAAAGAAACAGACTGAAAAAATATTTGTGAAACACACAAGTTAAAGTCTCTAACACATAAAATGTGTCTACAAATGAATTAGAAATGAGTAGGAAAATGAGCAAAGAATATAAATAGGCAAATTTCAGGGAAGGAATTCAAAAGGTATGAAAAAATGTTCAGCTTCATTAGTTTGGAAAATGTAAATTAAAACAAGGAGATAACAGTACCGCTTTTCACAGACTGGCGAGTCGCAGGAGTACTAGTGTCTGCTAATGGAAAGAATGAGGAAAGGTATTTCCTACGTGGTGGTGGAAATATAAAGTACTACAGCCAACCTGGGACACAATATCAGAGTAACTTTGAGCTTTAGAGGTGCTGTTCTGAAGAAATAAAAGCATCAATACCAAGAAAACTACCTGGAGTCCATATGGACTCATGCATTGTGGCTATGCTACATTTTCCACCTTTTGTCTGCTCACACCTCTCTGTTTCTCCTCCCTCTGAGAGACATCAAGTATATTTCTCCACTCACTGAATCATGGTTTGGGGCCACGTGACTTTCTTTGCGACACAAATGCTGCAATGGCAACAAGGCACTAGATGTAGAAGAGGGAAGCACTCAGGGCTTGGTGGACCAGAAGCAGAGTCCTGGAGATGCCAGGCCTTGGCCACGCCCACCACGTGTCACCCCGCCCATAAGGCCACACCCCCTAACAGCAAGGCTGTTCTAAACCCACAGAATTAAATTACCTCCTCTAGCCCGGCTCATGGTGGCTCTTGGGGATGTCTGGACATAACTGCAAAACTACTGGTTCACTGAGTCCAAGCCTAGCCTGAACTACACAGCAAGACTCCCATCAACAAAAAGGAAAAAGAAGGAACAGGAGGAGGATGCGGGAGGGAAAAGACAAACTCAGGGATTGGGGTTCTTTCCCCAGAAGATGCAAAGCAGCTCAATGTGGAAGCTCGCACTCTCTTGCTGCTGAGATGCCTTCCCCACCGTGTGACTGGAAACACAGCAGCGATAGCCCTGGGATCCAGCCTCGCCCAGTCGAGGTTCAGGGGGAGACAGAGGTCATCCTTGACTGCCTGTGCTGGCCCTCCCTGCCACCAACCCAGCCCTCGGAAGTGTGAGAAATAATAAACAGCTGTTTTCACTCAGTAGCTTCGGAAAATTCATTTCATGGCAAAAGACAATTGTAGCAGTAGCATACAATGCTACAAGCCCTCAAGGTTATCAAGGGGGACCAACCAATAAATTATTTTGCCATACTGTAGCCCATAGCACCTGTTAAGGTACTTGCTGTATACAGTGAAAATACAATGTGATTTACACATGCAATTTTAAGTTCGAAGTGGCTATATTAAAAACAGTAAAGAGAAACTAGTATAGTTTTAGCAATAATTTTATTTAACCTGATACAGTATACCTAGATTTTTTTATTTTTATTTTATTTTATTTTATTTATTTATTTATTTATTTATTTTTTGGCAGGACTGGGATTGAACTCAGTACCTTGCACTTGCCAGGCAAGTTTTTATTTTATTTTTTAAGATGGTCTCTTATTATGTATGTAGTTCAGGCTGATCTTAAACTCATTTTTAGCTCAAACTGGCCTAGAACTCATGATGATTCTCCTGCCTCAGCCTCCCAAGTGCTGGATAACAGGTGTACATAACCATGTTTGACAATATATCTACAATATTGTGCCAGGGAGATAGCTCAGTACAATAAGTGCCTGCCTGGCAAGCACAAGGTCCTGAGTTAAATCCCTGGTACAGAAAAAAAATGATGAAAAGATACAATATTGCAACATGTGATCAATAAAATATTGTGAGAGATATTTTATATTCTCTTTTTTTGTACTGAGACTTGAAATTTTTTTTTATTATTATTTTTTGGGGGTATAGCGTCTCACTCCACAGCTCAGACTTGCAGCGATTCTTGTTTTCAGCCTCCTTAGTGCTGGGATTCCAGGGGGGTGCCACAGTGGTCATCTCTCAGTGTGCCTGGTGGAGAGCCCAGTGTTGCCTGTGGTGCCTAGGATTGAACCTCAGTCCCTGGGCTTGTCTAAGCAGGTGCTTAGTCTGCTATCTATCCTGCCATCTCTTTTTTTTTTTTTTTTTTTTTTTTTTTTTTTTTTTTTTTTATCCTGCCATCTCTTGATGCTTAGAAATCTTGTGTGTATTTGATGCTTATGGTGCAGTTCATTTCCACTTAGTCACACTTCAAGAGTTAATAGCTGCATGTGGCTAGGGACTACCACAGCAGGCGATGCATCTCTGGAGCATGTTCATGATAGGCAGAAGTTACAAACTCAAATGTATTCCCCTCTAGTTTTTAAAAGTATATGTGGTGTATTGGTCAGGGTTTTACTTAGAGGAATAGAATAGATATAATATAAGGAATGGATAGTAACACAAAATATACAATCTATAGGGAATTACAAGATTGGTTTACAATAGTCAGCCACAGAGTCAGACGAGGAAGCGTGCACAGGGCATCTGCACGCTCCAGACTGAAGAATTCAATCCCGACATCTGCACTTCACTGCAGCACTCCGTGTAAGTCTCTATTCATCAGCTGATGGGTCTGCTCTGGAAGACTGAAGTGTCATGTAACGGCTGCTGAAGAGTTTGCAACGGATGGCGAAAGATCCAAGGTGGAGACCGAAGAGTCTGCGCTGCAAGCCAGACGATGAAGTCCAGGCTAAATGTGAAGACTGAAGCTTCTCTGACGAAGTGAAGTGTTGACTCCTTCTTCAGCCCTTTAAAAAGTCTCTTTGTGCTCAGTCACTCTGATGTGGGCCCACTGCGCCCTAGGGTGGAACTAATCATACCCCAGGATGGGCCCTTGATCCCGCTCTAGTGAGAAAACCAATCATATCCTAGGCAGGCCCTGGTCACGCTCCAGGGAGGAATCAATTGTACCCCAGAGTGGGGCTCCCACCAACAGGGAACCAGGCTGCTGAGTCATTCAGCCAAGTTGACACATTGTATCAACCACTACATGTGGTAAGTACATAAATATATAGAGTGGGGCTGGGGAGATAGCTCAATGGTCTAAACACCTGCCTGGCAAGCACAAGGACCAGGGATCAACTCCCAGTACCACATGCTGTGCTGGCCCCAGATCCCTGGCACACAGTGCCAGCCACTGATACAAGGCATGGTGGCATACCCCTGTAATCTTAATATTAGGGTGGCTGAAATGGGAGGATCACTATGAGTCTGACCCGCATAGTGAGAGCCTATACCAAATAAAAGATTAAAAAAATAAAATCAAAAATAGAGAGAGCAGGGTGAAGTATACATTCCAAGTTGTTAAAATTGTTTTGCCTGTCAGAGATTAGAAAGGCAGGGAGAGGGAGCCAGTGACACAGCTTAGCAGTCTAAAGCACCTGCTTAGGGAAGCTTAGGCAAAGCACAGGGACCATGGTTTGATCCTCAGCACCACATGCCACACCACCCCTGCCTCCAGGGTGGGGTGAGCCAGCCACACACAAAAAAAAAAAAAAAAAATGTGGGAAGATTATTAATATTTCTCCAAATATCTTTGCATTAGTTAGCTTCATATACAACATACCAATTTTAAAATTATGTCTCAAAGTTAATTTAAAAGCACAAAGGGGGTTAAAAAAATAAAAAAACAAGAAGACACATAAAGAAACTCCTAAGGGGCTGGGGAGACAGCTCTATGGCACAAGTGCCTGCCTGGCGAGTGCAAGGTCATAAGTTCGAACCCTGGTCCCACAAAAAAAAAAAAAAAAGTTCAAAGAACTCCTAACCAAGGTTACTTTGGGGTGAGTATGAAGGAGAAATTTTACATTTTAATATAGGTGTTTCTGCATCATTTCTACTTCCCAACTCTGGGCACATATTACTTTTATACAATTTTTTAAAAGTTACATTTCTAGTTAAAGTACTCATTTAAGATATTTAATTCCATTTGCATCTATTAAGTATCAGTTCTCATTGGCTCAGAATCCTTCAGCCATGACAATTTTTAGCTCAAAGAATGTGTGGAAAATTGTTTTGAATATGGGGATTTGGGGGGGGGGGTTAGCTCCTTTTTCCTTATTCTGAGCAAGACTATTTATTCTCCTGCTCCCAGTGATCCCAGCAGGGAATGAAATAACCAAATAGACTCAGTTTGCTGCTTAGAAGCATAATATGAATAAGAAGCCATGCACTGGGAAGATAGCTCAGTGGCATAAGTGCCTGCTTGGCAAGCACAAGGTCCTGAGTTTGATCCCTGGTACAAAAAAAAAAAAAAAAGTCTAATATCCAAACTCCAGATTTCCCTCAGAGTTCTTTTTTCTTCCTTTTTTTTTTTTGGTAGGGGAAGTACTATAAAGATATTGAATATTTTAAATCACTTGTCATCCATTTGCTAGACACTTGATTCCTTTTGTTGAGAGTCAGGCAGCTGCAGAAGCCTTAATCTGCAGTCGAAGGAAAGAGAAATGCTCAGGAAGGAGCAGAACAGTGCTGGAGAGTGAGATCGGCAGACTTTCCGTCCTTGGTTTCTCTAGAGGTTGACCTGCACCTCTACCTTTCTGATCGCTTCCAGCCCAAGTACAAACTGCTAAGTTATCATGGCCATGATTCAACATGGCTGAATCCCCAAAACAACAGCTTATTTTCCCAATGAACACTTCCTCCTTCTTCCCCATCCCAGTCCTGGATATCTTTCCTGGGCACATGTGGGGACCCCCAATAAGCTCCTTGTGTGTCCCTGAACCCACCCCTCAAATCCTGACCCTAGCAAAAGTCTCAGCCTCCCGGCTTCATGATCACCAGCTCCCTGCCAGCCCTCTCACCGTTCTACTCAGTGGCAATCCAGGCTTTTTTCATCCTTTTCTTTTACTTTGGCTCCTCTGCTGGGCTGCCAAAAAGACTAACATGTTCCTTCAGTATTGCTATATCTGAGACCCCATCATCCCTCCCCTTTCCTGAGAGCAAAAGCATTTCAGATTTCGCTCCTTTCCCCAGGTAGCACACCCATCCCAGCCACTGAGAGGCACACCTCCTCCTGTAAGGACCATCACCAACAAATGAATGCACTCTGAATTTGTAACTGAACGGGCCACCAGACAGTGGGTCCTACTGGGGGAAAACAGGTCATGGGAGGAGTGACTTTGAAGGCTGTCTCTTGTCCCAGGTACCTCACTGTCTAAGCAGCTGTTCTCTGTCATGCCAGCCTGCCATGATGTCTCCATGCCAAAGAGCAATGGTGCCAGCTCACCACGGAGCATAGAGCCAAGATAAATATTTCCCCTTTTTGGTTGTTATTCTTGGATATTTTGTCACAGCAACAGAAAGCTGACAGCATCAAAAGAATAAAACACTGAGGAAATACATTTAGCTATGTATGTATGTTGAAAACTATGAAGCATTACTGAAAAAAACTAAAGAAGACTTAAATAAGTACAAACATATTCCACATATATTCACCAAAATACATTTTGTTGTTTTTTGTGGGTTGTTTGGTTTTGTTTGGGGACAAGTTCTCATTATATAGTTCAGGTTGGCTTTGAACTCACAATGTACCCCAAGCTAGCCTTAAACTCACAGCAATCCTCCTGACTCAGCCTCCCTACTGATGGGATTAAGGTATACACTAGCATGCCCAGTTTAATATTCTTAACATGAGGATAATATCTGAACTGATCTATAGGTTTTAGGTAATTCTTTCAAAATCCCAGTATCCTTTCTTAAAGAATTTGTCATTTTAATCCTAAAATTCACACAAAAATGCAAGGGAATCTAGGGAAAACACTAACTAAAAAAAAAAAAGCTTAATTTTATTCTGTTTTATTTTGTTTGTTGAGTCAGGATCTCACTATGTAGTTGAGGCTGTCTTTAAATTTACTATGTAGCCCAGGCTGGCCCAGCAAAAACCAAAAACAAAAAATAACAGCAAAACCCACTTTTAAATAAATAACAAAACGGGAATTTTTTTTCTTTTGTACCAGGAATCGAACTCATGACCTTGCACTTGCCAGGCATGTGCTGTGCTGCTGCTGTGCTCCCTAGTCCAAAAATCAGGAACTTTAAGAGAGAAAAACAGAATCACTTAAAATGACAAAGTGAAAGAAATGCAAATGACTCAGTATAACAAAATAATCTTGAAAGAGAATTAAGTTGGAAGATGACAGTCCCATTTCCAAAACATACTACAAAGCTATATAGTCGAAAGGTCAGTCATATAGCTCTGAGGATGAAAGCACTTATGTAGGCAGATGGGGGAACCAGGATTCAATCCCTAGTGTGCCGTGTGCCATGTGCCAGTCTTGTGCCTGGGGTTGCACTGAAACCACTATTGAGACTGGGTGTGGTGGCACGCACCTATAATCCCAATACTTGGGAGGCTGAAAACAGGAGGATCACTACAAGTCTGATCTGTGTAGTGAGACTCTGTAGACCCTGTACTAAAATTACATTAAAAAATTTTTAACTACAACTCATCACAGACTTACATGAAAGTATTAAAACTGATAAACTCTGAAAAAAACCACAAAAGTGAATTTTCTTGACGAGTTAAGAGATGGTTTTTTAAATGTGGCAGGCAGGAGCAAGCAACCTGTATTTGGGATGAGTATTTTAGTATTGAGACAGCACTTGTTGTGCATGTGTGAGGCCCTGGATTCAGTCTCCTGTACAGTGAATGAATGAATGGATGGATGAGTGAATGAATGAATGAATAAATGGCAGAGGGTCATGCACTAGAGATCCAGGTATTCAGAAGGCTGAGCTAGGTAGATCCTTTGAGCTACAAGTTTGAAGCCAGTCTGGGCAACATAGTGAAACCTTGAATCAAACAGAAAATTAAAAAAAATAATAATAAACAATATTGGGAAAGTGAAAAGGAAGAATGGAAGAGTATATCTACAAATCTTATATCTGATATGGACTTGTATCCAGAACATGGAATATATAAAGGACCCTTGCAACTCAAAGAAAAAAAGCCTTCAGTTTTTTTAAAGAAGCATCTGAAAAGGCACATCTCCAAAGAAACACACAAATGGGGTAAGAATGTGATGGCATTCAACTGCATTCCCCATCAGGGCCATAAGCTACTGCTTCAGATGGAATACTCTGACAGTCAAAAGGGCAAATAATAACAGCTATGGGTAAGAATACAGAAAAACTGAACTCTTCATATACTGTAACTGGAAATGCTAAGTGGCATAGCCTCTTGGGAAATAATTTAGCAGTTCCTCAAAAGACCATCATGTGACCCGGCAACTGCAGTCCTTGACACATACTCCGTAAAAACGAAGACATGTCTGTACAGAAACTTATACATGCGTGATAACAGCTGCCTCGTTCATAACCTACAAGCCAGAAGCAACCCAAATGTCTCTCCTCTGATGGATGAAGAAACAAGAGCCGACGTATCCATACAAGTGACTATTATTTGACGATAAAATGAAGCGCTGATACACGCCTCAATATGAATAAAACATGAAGACATTTTGCTGGATAAAAGAAGCTAGTCCAAAAGCCCACATATGTATGATCCTGTTTATATGAAACATTTAGGGGCTGGCGACATAGCTCAGTGGCACAGTGCCTGCCTGAGGTCCTGAGTTCGATTTCTAGTATCCAAAAAGAGAAAAAAGGAAAAAAAAAAAAAAAAAAAAAAAAAAAAAAAAAAAAAAAAAAAAAAAAAAAAAAAAGGTATCCGAAATGTTTAGCAGAGGCAAATCCATGGAAAATAGGTTTGGCGCCTGGAGGCGGGGCAGGGGGTTGGGGTGGGACAATGGCGCATGACTGCCAAGGAGTGTAGAGCTTCTTTTTGAAGCAAAGAAATGTTCTAAATTTATGAGGATGGTTACACAATCCTGTGGACGCTCTAACATTCACTAAATGGTCTATTTCACAGGGTGAATTTTATGCCATGTGAGTAACAAAGCTGTTATTTTAAAACGTGCACTCGGGGTTTGGCGTTTGGTGCACAGAGGTGACCTTCAGCTTCGTGCTGGTAGCGAGAGGGATAAAAACAACTGCAAGCACAGCAACCGCTGCTCAGAACACATCAGCCGTTTCTAATTTTACACTGTCCTGTATTTTGCCTTGAGTTTCATGGCTTTCAATGACGCTATACTAAAGGCCAAAACAGCGTTTGCCTTTTCTATTTTATTATAACAGCTAAACTGGGAAATAAACTCATCAATTGCTTTTTTAAAAAAGGAAATGAGCTAAAAACAGCATAGATGTAAGTGGAGCTTAAATAAACCTTTGTTCCCTAAGATGAATGTGTTCACTTGGGAGGGAGAGTTCAGTTGTAAAAATAGTTTAAAGTGTTACGTTATTTTAAAAAAGCATTTTCATTTCATTTACTGTAGATAGCCAAACATTTTAAAACATATGGTAAATGTGTTAGATAGAAAAAAGAAATGACATCTTGCTTCCATTTTCCTACTCCTTCCAGTTAATCTCTTTATTGTAAATCATTTTCCATTGTGGGAGGATATTAAATTTAAATCAAATTGCGGGTAAAAAAAAAAAAAAAAAAAGGCAGTGGCCATGTTCATAAATTCATTTTTCTAAGTAGTGCCGTCTTCTACAGCTACTTTATGAAAATTATGATCGCCTGAGCAGTTAATATATTTGAATTTTTTTTTTTCAAATTGGCCTATTCGGGCTGGCAAGATGATGGTTCAACGATCTAAAGCACCTGCTTAGGAAAGCTTAGGCAACCACAGGGACTGCAGTACGATCCCTGGCACCACATGCTACGCCAGCCCCACACCCAGGGCAGACTGAGCCGGCCAAAATAAAAAAAAAAAAAAAAGGCCTATTCTGAACAAACTGGCAATTTCTTGAGCAAACAGCTTTTTTTTTTTTAGGCAAGGAACTTATTTGTAAAAAGAAACAAAAATGTATGCAATTATATAAGCATTTTAAATAAATATTATTTAAAAATAAATATTATTCTTTCATGAGAAAAAAATCTGGAACTAAAAAAAAAAAAAATCTGGAACTGAACTGTCAGCATTTGAGGAATGATATTAAATTTTATTTATAAAGGTAAGTAATAGGGGCCCAGCAAGATGGCTCAGTGGTCTAAAGCACCTGCTTAGGAAAGCTTAGGCGGCTTCAGGGACTGCGGTTTGATCCCTGGCACCACATGCTGCGCCAGTCCTGCCCTTAGGGCAGGCTGAGCCAGCCATAAAAATAAATAAACAAACGAAAGTTCTGAAACAAGAATAAATAAATAAATAAATAAATAAATAAATAAAGATAAGTAATAACTAACATGTATCATGCTTGCTATACCTTTAGACTTTTCTAAACTCTTCACACAGGCGTATATACCCATCTAAACACATGTAACGTACATATGAATGTGGCTGTGTATGTATTCCTCATGGTTATAATACACTTATTCTCCTGAGCTATTTCCTTGACCCAATAGTCTTTTTTTTTTTTTTTTTATGGCTCTTTCTTTTTTGTGTGATAGAGTCCTGTCTAGTGTGGATAAGGCTCCTGGGTTTGACTGCTAACACAACAAATAAATAAATCAAAATTATTCACCATAACTTCATTAAAATATGGAGACCACGATAAAATTAATAATTTGTCCTAGACGAAGTTTTCTGAACTGAAAAAGTTGAAGTAGTTCCCTATGGTGCAATTAACCTTATCAGTTTTACTTAGGGCAGCTGTGAAATGGAAGAGGAAAGGAAACACTCCTCCAGTGGGGAAAGGTCTTCCTCACTCCCCACAGCTGCTTCCTTATCTGAGCAAAGCTAGAGGGTTCAAGCTTCATAGGGGGGAGGGGGACTTGTTGCTCCCTTATTCTTTTCCTGCTCTGGGCTTGGTTTTAAGATAGCGCTCCAAGCCAAATCCTCTGTGGTCCTCTGAACAGGCATACAGCTCTTGATACAATCCCTGATCAATATCCACAAAGAAAAGGTAAATACAGAGAGCCTATTTACCATTTTTTACAGCCGGTGATGGGCCATCAGGGATGTAGCTCAGCCACACAGCACCTGCCACAAGCACAAGGTCCTGAATTTATTCCCAGAACCCCCCAAAACAGCTGATGATTGGATCAGTATTGATATTATCAATACACCTCTCCCTGTTGTGTGCTCAGCTAGAAACGTCCCCACACCTGCTTTATGACAAGTTTCTTCATATCCCACGTTCCTCTTCAGATATCAAAATGCTGCATCCAGTGCAGCTCTTGGAACTCCCAGGGGAAGGATGGAGGAGGATTAAGAAATAAAGATAAGAGTCAGAGAGCAAAAAGCTAAGGTCAGAAGGAGTACAGTCTCCTGAGGTGTGCGCGTGCACACGCATGCATACACGCACACACACACACACACACACACACACACACACACGAAGAGCACTCATTAAAAAGCCGAAGATCTTACTTTGTTTTCATTACTCTCAAGTATAAAATATCAAATGCTGTCTTTGGATATAGCACACAACTAAAGTGTATTACAGTATATAGTTTTGTTTTGTTACAAGAAAAGGAGTAACTAATTTCTGTATTTGAATTCTTGATATATGATAAAACTTCCAGATATAATGACAAATTTTAAGTTTCTAAACAATTTTTCAATCAATAGCATATTCAATATGAACTGTAAATACAATAATTCATTATTGAATAATTCATTCAGCAATAATTCATTCTGGAAAAATGCTTGTAATCCATAGCACTTTATGTCAAAGTGAATTTCCCCATAAGAAATAATGAAAACTTAGATGGTTCATTCCACCATGCAGAAATATTCAACTAAAAGTTATTATAACCCTATAATTCAATACAAAATAATGAAAATAAATTAACCTGCACTTACCTCTGAACACTTTCACAGTTGGTGTGAGAGAGATAGGAAAGAGGAGAGATGCCAAGCATTGTGGAGCACATCTGTAATCCCAGCACTCAGGAGGCTGAGGCAAAAGGGCTGAGATTTCCATTGCCCAGGAGGAACAGAAGAATAAAAAGATGTCCTGAGGGTATCACAGAAGGTGGCAGGTTATCACCCTTTGCAGCCTCAGAATCACAAGGGTGAGAGACTTTGCTTTGAGAAGAAAGCCACAGAGCCCCATGTTCCAGAACGCAGGTGGCAACCACACCAGGTTCCAAAATGGGGGAGGCAGCCACACTAGATTCCAGAAGGGTGCCAGCATGTTCCTCAGAACCAGGGTCACAGAGTTCAGTGATCCAGGCACTTGATAGCTACAGCCATGAGAGAAAAAAGCCTGATTATTGCTCCAGCTGGCAGCAGACCTTGGCACCATCCATGTGGCATTGATTTTAGGTGCATGCAGAATGCAGGAGTTCTGAGGTTATGAAGGCTTCCACCTAGATTTCAGAAGGCCTGAGAGGCCAGGCAATGTGCCCCTGAGAGGGCAGTTTTTAAAGCTGTGAGTGAGAAGCCTATTCAGTAGAAACCTTAGAAGTTTGAATAAACCAGCAATGTGGATTGTGTAATGAGAGCTGGAAGGAGAGAGCAAAGCCAACCCTGGAGAGAAGCTGTGGGAGCTACCAGCAGAAGTGCCATAGGAGTAGAGCCATGTAAGGTTTTTAGAGCTCACAACTTGTTACAGGTCACTTTAGAAATTCACAGGGAACTAAAAGACTTAATGTTTGCCCTTCTGGATTTTGGACTTGCCTCGGTCCTGAGGGTTTGTATCCTCCTGTGTGTATCTTTGGAATGGTAATGTTTATCTTGTGCCTTGGACTGTTGGGAGATGTTTAACTTTTCATTTGTACAGGGGCTCACAGATAAGAGTTTGCCTTAGTCCCTTACATCTTGGGACTTGGACTCTTCAACAATGCAGAGACTGTTAGAACTTTGGCAACTCTTGCAGATAAACTGAAGTGTCTTTCGAATAAGGAATGTACATGAGTCTTTGGGGGGCCAGGTGCAGAATGTTACACTTCCCATGGAATATATATTAATAGACTTAATAGTGATTCTTAAGGACAATGAGAGCTGTGTCATGATATCTAAGTTGTGAAATGTTAAGAAGCATGTCTTCCTATCTGGAGATTGATTTAAAGAAGGATATGTGTAGTTGCCAAGCTGACAAGGAGTGGATTGTGATGGTTGATACTTTGTGTCAACTTGAGATGTGCCAAGCTTGGATGAACCCACTTGTTCATTCCATGCCCTGAGGCTTGGGGGCCCTGCACTAGGGTGGGGAGGACCCACTCCAGAATGACTCAGCACACAAAAGGGTATACAAAGGAGTTGAGGAAGGCTTCTGCCCCCCACTTCCTGGGGTGAGTTCTGATCTTCGCCAGGCCACTTTATGGCTCTGCCACTATGGAGGAGCTCCGACCTTTGCAGTAGAGTGCTAGTCTTTGCAGTTAGTGTAGAAGGAAAAGAGTCTTGAAGGACACCACAGTTGTTGCTGCTGCTCCTCTGCTCTTCCTTGTTTTCTGCTGCCGTGAACTGCTGCCATTTGCCTTGGAGCCAGTAGAGTACAGACTGAAACCTCCACTAACTGTGAGCTAAGTAAATCTTTCCTTCCCTCATTTTGGGTGTTGGTATGTTGTCCCAGCAACAAGTGAAAAGTAGATAAGACATGCAGCCATCCTTAGCAATAGATGATAGTGAGGACCTGAGTTCCTCCAACATGACAAGAGCTGAATTCATATCAGGAAGGCCAGTGTGACAGCACCACACTGATTCAGTTCAGCAGATCATTCTAAATTGACTATTATTTAATCCATTACATAAGGCCCAGAGTACTTCCTTGTACATTTCTGGTTTATTTTACTTAAAACACTCACTCTGGAACCAGACTGCTCTATGACAATATTTCTTAAAAACATTCATTTGAAACACTTCTATCTTGTCCCAACTTGAACTATTAAAGGTGGATGCCTAGAATTTTCTGTTAAGAAGGAATCTGAGAGTTGGGCATGGTAGCATCTGCCCAATATTCCAGCACTCTGGGCTGAGGCAAAAGGATAGCAAGTACAAGCCCAACCTAGGCAACTTAGCCTCTTACCAAGGGCCTGACTCAAAATTTAAAAGGGCAAGCTGGGCATGATGGAGCACACCAGGAGCCTAGTACTCGGGAGGCTGAGACAGCAGGATCAGCATGAGTTCAAGGCCAGTCTGGGATACATAGTAAGGCCAGCCTACACTACATAGTGAGACCTGTCTCAAAATGGTCTCAAAAAAAATTAGAAAGGGCTGGTAATGTAACTCATTGTGAAGGGGCTCAGGGTTCAGTTCCTATTCACACACACACACACACACACACACACACACACACACACACACCCCTGAGGTCGAGTCTAGGATAAACAAAACTGAAAATGAGTTGTAAACATCTGCCATTAGTATGGACAGACAGAATGGTAACAGGGTACTATATGTTTACCAGTTAGAGGATACAATCCTCTAAAAAAAATTGTACTAACCATAGTTCATATCCTCACAGAGTAAAACTTGGAATATAAAGATGCCAATCCAGGGCCAGTGAGATGGCTCAGTGGTCTAAAGCACCTGCAGAGGAAAGTTAAGTCAAGCAACCACTGCAACCACTCCTCGATCCCTAGCACCACATGCTGCGCACCCCCACCCCAGGGTGGGCTGAGCCAGCCATAACACAAACAAATAAATGAGGTTTAAGAGAAATAAATAAAAATAATCTTTAAAAAAAACAAAGTTGCCAAGCCAATGAAGACCATTTTTCATTAAATGTCCATTTAATTGCCCCTCAAAGAAAAGCCTAACATTCCAAATTACTCACCAAATATTTAGGGAACAAATATCTAATCAGCTGTATCACGTATGGGTGAAAGAGGAAGACAACAAATACTTGTGTTCAAAGAAAGCAAGTTAAGGCCAAGATAACGTAACTGGGAAAAAGGAAAGGAAAAAGCATTCTATGAGGGAAGGGGGACAGGTAGTAAAGGCAGGGAATGTGCTCCCATCTGGTCAAACAGTATTAAAATATCTGAAACTTGGAAGGAAGAGGAAGAGATTCCCGCGGTCTTTTTAAAGGACTGCAGCATGTCACTTAGCCCTTCGGGAAAAACATCTATGTGTGGCTGCATGTCTCAATCAGTTTTTTTTATTGATTAGCCATTTTATTTTATAGAGGTAGTGGTTAAAATGAGAATAAAATGATATCAGAAAGCAATACAAGCTGGGAGTGGTGGCACACACCTGTAATCCCAGCACTTGGGAGGCTGAGACAGGAGGATCAGTGCGAGTTTGAGACCAGCCTGGGCCACAAAAGTGAGCTCAAGGCCAGCCTGAACTGCATAGTGAGACTCTATCTCAAAAAAAAAAAAAAAAAA
>PVJA010041401.1:0-17893 GCA_004027025.1 Myocastor coypus
AATGTAAGTTAACAGACCGACAATTGGAGAAAAAGAAGGGCTATAAGGATAACCAATATTTTGGCCCTAGCCCTTCAAGGTCAATAAAGACCCAGGATATAAGAGAACCTGTGCTGTAATATCCTATAACTCAGAGGTGTCCCAAATTTCCTGGTCAAGGAGATTATGGGACCTCAGAGGAAAGGGATGAATGAACTGCGGTGCATCTAAGGAGAGTCACCCAGAGAAAAACATTCTCTCAGGCTTTTACAGAAAGCAAAATGGCCAAGCACTGGCCGTGACTCGTCCCGAAGGCTGATACTAACAACAGTTCTACAAAGTACTGTCTATTGTCTCAAATTTAATCCTGAGGGGATTTGACCCTGGAAGATACAAAAAAAAAAAATGTTTAGTTACACAGGACTTGCTTCGACTTGCCCTTGACCACCCAGCAAGAAAAAAAAAAATCCTTAATTCCAGTGCATGGAACGCAGAGCTATATTGGTGAGATGAGCTTTAGGAGGCTTAGATTCAATAGCCTCCAACATCACAAGCTTCACTGGTGGCCCACTGCAATTGCAAAACCTTTGACGTGTATGTATCTGCTTCCTCTTAGTCCAAAGAGAAGTATATTCTTTCCTTTATTTTTTTCTTTCTTTTTTCTATGCAACATCAGTAGGGAGGTGGGTCATGCCCACACACTGTACTCTGTAGAACGATTGTGAGGACAATATGCAATATGTCAACTTTCAAAGAAAAGAAGGGGGAAAAGAAAAAAAAAAAGTAATGTGGATTTAGAAAGGTTAATGTTCAATTGTTTGATCAATCTTATATACCTATATGTATTAATCTAAACTCATCTGATGATGAAAATATGTAATATAACCATTGTTCAATTTAAACAATAAAAAAAAAAAAGAAAATGAACTTAAAAAAAATATCAATACCCACTTAGGTCTATTGTCCCAGAAGAGATGCAGAGACCGGTAACAAGGAAGAGCAATGACAGGGATTAGGTGACAGTGCTTGACGACAGGCAGAACTGGATTTCCTTGGTCATCAGCAGCCAGCAGTGGCTCCAACTGTCGAGGCTGTGGGCACCGAGATGCAGGAGGAGCAATCAGCATCCTCCGGTACGGACTGTGGCTCTAACCAATGCCACTGTCAGTTGCAGCGGAGCGGCACATTTACAGCACACGCTTTTTATGCAAATAGAGCAAAAATGCTATCAGCTGATTGTTGAAGCAAGGATTCAAAGAAGAGAGTGCTGTGGAGGTCCTAGGTCCCTCCCTGACTGTTGCCTCTTTCTTTCTGAGATGCTGCCTGCGGCACTGGCTGACCAGCACTGTGTATTCAGCTGTGTGATCCCCGTCTCACTGGCGTGTATTTCTCTGTGGCAACCTGGGGCTGCATTTTATTCTCTCTCTGATCCACATGGGTAGAACTTGGATGAAGTCTCCTCCTCTGCACAACTCAGATTAGTGGCCTGGGACAGCCTTGTCAGCTCTCACGATAACTAAAGCATTTCCTTCCCTCCCTATAATCTGCACCTTTCCTTCTTGCCAAAGCCAACATTCAAAGTGGGTTGGACGTATATGTTTTGCTGACTGTGTGCTTCTTCAGTGAACATTTCCATGCTTGTATTTTTGGTCGAAGTGTACCTATCTGAGAAGAACTGGGTACTGGGCCTAATGTCCTTCAGAGAAACGGGCCTCTTACATTCCTGACTGTCCTGCTAAGTCAGGGGAACATTGGCAACAGAGACCAGAATTTCTTGCTGAATGTTAAATGGGGATATGGTGCTCAAGAATGCAGCTTCTATGGATGCTGTTACACAGTTTCTACCATTCAGGAGTCTTTCTAAGTAAAGTCCCCACCCCCATGGGGCTGCAAGGCTCCTGTGGATTGGTCAGCACTGCTGTTGTTCAAGTCCCCAAAGGACCTTTCCAGCTGGTGCTATTTTGGACTGCTTACCTAGGTGTTGTTTCCCTGGTGATGCTTGATCAATATGCATGGGGACTGTGGGATTTTGCCAGCTAATGCTGTGTTGGGACGTGAAACTCCTATGGGATTTGCCTGACGATGCTGTGATGCTTGTGTATAGATGTCACCAAAAGTCCCGTATAATCACTCAGATGGCATCTAGAGTTTGTCATTAATTCATGATCCAGTGCTGGAAGTATAAGTGTAAGTGCTAGCTCAAATACACACCTGGGACACTCAGTCTGCCTACCATCAAAGGCAGAGAAGCGGCTTCCTCCCAATTGCTCCTCCCCTTTTCTCCTGTTTTCGCTGTCTTCATATGCCCTGAGCTGCTGACCCCTGGTGCATGCTACTGTGCCCTGCAGCCTGTCAAACTGAAACGTTCACAAATTGTGAACTAACTCGACTTTTCCTTCCTTCATTCTGGTTGCTGCGTATCTTGTCTCGGCATAAAGAGAAAAGTATCAAATACAAAATGAATTCACAATGCCGCCTACTGGTGGATCACAGAGATTTGGAAGTAACTCCTTTCCTTGCTGCCCTAATAAGCCTCACTCCTCAGAGGATTTTTTAAAAAATATTTTCCAGTCTCACACCAACTTACAACAACGCATACAACATAGGGTTAAGTGGACTCTTGTATTATGTGTTCATGGTTTTGTCAAGGGCTTAGCATGTGGACCACAAATGCTGAGTGCCTGATGTAATGGTACTCGATGTCCTACTTAGTGTTTCGCAGATAACTTCTACCATGGGACATTGTTCTTGACCTCATGAACCCATGCTGTGGCATGTCTGGACAATTCATTCCATAGCCACTGCCATCCCTATGTTCTGCTTCATACAACCTGGAGAAAAAGTTTCTCTTTATTCCCAAAATTTAAAATTATTTCTAAAAAGATGATACAGAGGAGTAACATAGAAGAAGAAATGAGAAACCATGTGAAATTTCACAAAGCAACGCACGATGAATTCAACAGTGTTCACTGTGTTGCAGTGTTGTCACCAAATGAGTCATTGAGTTGCATGGCTATATGCATACAAAATTGGCAAAATAAAAATATACTGAAAGGTAGTAAGAGAACTGGTGCAACAATTATGGAAATCAGGTTGGACCCCCCTTAAAAAAGCTAGGACTGAAATTTCCATTCAATCCAGCTACCCCTTTCACTGGAAATTTACCAAAAAGAACTGAAAATATCAAATCATGGTGACATCTTTGCACCTGTGTTTATAGCAGCACAGTTTCTGAGAGCCAAATCCTGAAAACAACCAAAATGCCTGTCACCTGAAGAAAGGGTGAAAAACTTAAAGTCAGAAGGTGTTGACTTGAGCCTTTTACAGCTCAGCATACTAATCTGGCTTTATGCTTTATGTCTCATGGTCAGACTTTTCTGCTGGATGGTTAAGGCCAAGTTAAAGTAAGACTTATATAGTGTTAAGAGGCTATCATGTCTGCATCTTGTACTCTGAACAACGACCATGAAGACAAAAATATGTATTGTATTAATTGTTGTGGCCGTCCTACTAACGTGTTTTGAAACTGTCTCATTGTTATTTCTTATTAAAAGTAATAAAATTATTAAAAAGCAATGAAAATTAAAATAAAAAAGATTTTTTTCTAAAAAAGAACATCAGTCATATTGAATTAGTCGTCACCCTAACGATCTCACATTAATGTAATAACCTCTTAAATTCTATGTCTCTCAATATAGACACATCATGAAATATTGGGGTTAGAAGTTGGACATATGAATTTTAGGAGGACCCAGTTCAACACATCACAATCGCTACATGTCTAATATCTTTGCTGGTCTCAGTCGGCTCCATTCTAGCTGCACCCATGTGTCCTGTTCCTTGATAACCCTTACATTCTGGTGTAGACACAATACTGCTTGGGTTTTCAGTGTAGGTTCAATGTTTCCCTACTTTCTTAAGGATTAAACAATGAAAAGATAGCAAGCCGAAAAGTTAGGAAACACGGCAGGGGAAATACCATGCACTTCTTTACACAGGATGATTTAGATAAGGGTCCTAAGAATCTCCAACAGGTTTTTGCAGTTAGCAGTTAGTTGGCAGAATTGTCACTGTGACTGTATGCTAATATCTGTGAAATAAGCAACTACACTGAGTATGCAAAACCATGCGTGGAATGCCCATCTTTCTGGTGCTTTAGATGTGAGCTGCTCCCGATGTCATATCAGTTATTTCTGGTCTGATTTATGTAACGCACCATACACTTCATTCACCCCCATGGCTCTCCGAGCCAGTGAGAGCACCTCTTAAAGCACTGCCTCCACACACAACATTCCAATGAACCGGGTAGATTTAACTTGCTCCACTTGATCTACTCCAGTTTGCGCTTCGATCTTTCCTTCCAGGAGCCTCTGGCTCCCTAAGCCATGAAAACAGCTTCTTTGTCCTGTCTCCTGGCAGTGGAGGCGAAGGGCTGCATTTCCTTCACATCTTTGCTCTGACTGTACCCCATATCGCAGTCTCCTCATCACCCCATTCAGTAATACCTCCCAGGCATCCTGCCGAGTCAGCCTTTCACACGTACCTTAGATTTCACCCTCTTTGAGGACATGGGACATTCAAGGCCCCTCTCATGCACTCTGTCTGCTCATCAACGCTCACTTCACACTCTTCTTTACAGCAGCGCCCAGGACCAGGCTCAGTCCCATAAAATTTTCCCTTTACTTTTTTATGGCTCTTTCTGTGGCTTAAGAACCTCAAGACTTTCATTGTGAGCTCACCTTTATTTGCATATTAATGAATTCAACAAATAAAAAGAATTGACTATTAAAAATTCTTTCCTGTATTGTTTGGTCAATATTTCTATCGTTTGGCTATTCTCCTCTATTTTTGATGTGTGTCCTTTCTAGATGGGCTGAGCAATTCTTTCACGGTTGTTGTCCTGTCCTTTTTGATTTGAGAGATTGCTTCTAATAGTATATCTTCTATAGCCTGGTGTACTTGTTTCATTACTTGAGTTTCTATGATTTCAGAAATTTCAGGTGTGAACTTCCATGTTCTTCGAGGTCCTTGTCTTCTGGACTTGTTCTGGTTAGGTGAGAGAGAACTGTGATTACCTTTTGATCCTTCATCTTGGCATCTTTGAAACTCACAGTGATCATCCAGATTCAGAAGTGACGGGAGAGTGTTGAGGGTCAAGTAAGTTAGGTTCATGCTACATTATAGGGCGCAGGGTATCAATCAATAGTACTCTGACTATTAGTGAGAGGCACTGGCCTATGCTCAGCGAAGCAGTGCAAGTGGTGAGTATGGGCCAGATCCACCGGGAAGCTGAAGCTTCCTGGTATCTGCCTCAGTTCTCAGATGGCGGGACAGGGTACAAGCACCACCGCCCCACCTATGTGCTGTTGACTTGTGGGAAAGGGCCCCAAGAGCTCCCCAGGACCCTGCAGACATCCAGCATCCGTGTCAACTCTCAGATGTTGGGACTAGACAACAGCACAACCACGATGCCTTTGTACTGATGCCCCATGGGGCAGAAATCCCCAGCACCTCTGCGGGACCCCACAGCAACCTATTCTCAGCCTAAGTCCTCAAATGGGGAGACTGGGTGTATGCACAGTTGAATGTATCTCTGAAGTCCCCATGGAGGACACTACTGTTCAAAGTGGAGAAGCGCTGGTCTAGTCCTGTGTTTCCTTCTCTCTAACTTGACCTGAACTCCAGAACCCAGGTCAAGAGGCTGGAATCTCTAAAATGGCTCACAGTTATGATGACCTTTCTTGTCTGCTACCATCAGTCTAGAAGAATGAAACCAGAATTTTTTGAAGTCCCTTCCTGGTTCTCATCTGGGCCTAAGAAGTCTAAAGTTACAATGCTAAGACCACGTTATTGGAATTCCACCAACTTAATTCCAATCTATCACTCCCAGTGCAACCCATGGCGATAACGAAGACACGAAGACATATATATATATATATATATATATATATATATATATATATATAATTATTGGGGAGCCAAGGGGCACTACGTCCAGCCATGAAGATGGCTTTCCAGAATCAAGAGAGCGACCCAGGGCTGCACTTGGGTTTTATTCATTGGAGAAGGGGGAGTGGCTTGCCAAAGGGAATTGTGGGAAGAAGGTCAGCAATGAAAGGAATTGTGGGAAGAAGGTGAACACTGTGAGCTGGGCTAGGTAGGAAGCCTGCATTCACCTCTGCCATATTCAGGTTTATGCAAAGGAAGTAATTTGCATTATGCTATGGAGATAGTATCTAATATTTTGGGGGTCTGGTGCTTCAGCTCTGATGTGTAATCTTTCAAGCCCCAGGAAGTCACAGCCTCTATCTCGAGGCTCAATTCCAGCTGACACCATGGAGCATTGGCTCTTTGTTGTGTTGTCAGGGAAACACGCATTCCATCTACAAAAATTACCACCAGCATCTCTGCTAGACCAATAAGGCCAATTGAATGGATAATGAGATTTTGGGGGTCTGGTGCTTCAGTTCTGATGTGTAATGTTTCAAGCCCCAGGAAATCATAGCCTCTATCTTGAGGCTCGATCCCAGCTGACACAGTGGAGCATTGGCTTTTCATCCTGTTATCAGGGAAACACCTGTGCCATCTTCAAAAATTATCACCAGTACCTTGGCTAGACCCAGAGACACTGCTTAAGCCAATTGAGAAGATAATGAGAAGTCCTAGCCAGCTCTGTATATTTCAATAAAAGGGAATAGGGTCAGGCTCAGTCAAAATAGAGACAGTTGCTTTTCTTTCAAGGACAGCTGCTCATTCGGTTCTCCACAAGAATTTGCATCTACTAAGTTTTAATATTGGCAGTATGCATTGCAGAGAATTCAGGGGACAGCTGCCATCATGACCCTGAACAAACTGATGTAGGGCATCACTTCAGTGAGTTTTTCAGGTGCAATTTACATGCCAAAGGAGCAATGCTGCCATGTCACTAGTCCTTTGAAGATGTCATGGCTGACAAGTACATGCCAGATTTTCCCAAGAATGCCACAAAATGAGAACGGCCTGTGGGAATGGGTTCTGCATACAAGATCAGCTCTACCACTTAAGAATTAAAAGCCTATGTTGTGAAGCCAGACAGAAAGTCCTACAGGAGACCGTAGCTGTGCCTTGGCCAGGGAGAAGATGGGAAAGATACAAGTCAGTGGAAACATCAGCGGCAGGTAATACCATTACAGGTGACTGGCAGTCTCATCCACCACCGGCCACTAGAGGGCACGTTTTCTGGGGATGGAACACCAAGCTGCAGGGACTGCTTCCACATGAGTCAGGACCTGGAGGAAAAGAAAAGGGCTAACAGAGACATGGTGAGAAACAGAGGAGAGGGTCACAGGACAGACAAGGAGAAGCAGGAAATAGAGTGAAGGGGAGAAACAGTCAGAGAGATGTACACAGACAGGGATACAGAGACAGAAATACAGAGAGAGAAAGAGACAGAGAGAACAAGATCCCTGGGAGGAATACCAGACGCGATCAAAATAGAGGGAATATTCAAATACCTAAACATTCTTACAGTAAAACTCACCTTGACATTAATCTGCCTCGGCATGCTCCCCCTCAGTTCCAACACACCTATCTCATATTCTTGCCACTTTCTGAAAGGCTCTGGAGGCCTCTTTCCTGGATGACTGTAGTTTCATAGGCATGGCTACCTGCCAGCCCTGAACCAGTTCAAAACATTCACTTTTAATGTTTTTTTTTTTTTTTTTTTTTTTTTTTTTTGACTGCAGAAAAGAGGCAGAAAAATCATAAGGCCAGATCAGGGGAATGAAGTGGATAAGGTCACACTGTCATGTTTTAGTGGTTGGCCCTTCTCAGCAACAGCGTTCACCAAGTTTTTTTGTCACCTCAGATACTCAGAGACACTCAGAAACGAAGAACAAACGGATTCACATGAAGAACAAATGTAAGTGGTGCCCCAGCTGTAAGGGATCAGGGGAACACTGGTGGACAGCTCAGGCTCTGGCCTGGGAATGGGGGGTGGTGATAAAGTCTTTCTCTTTGATTACTCAGAGAATTTCTCCCTCAGACACAGAGGTACATTCATGTTGTGGTCTGTGTCTAGCTGTCCCTGCAAAGTCTCATGCAGTCATGCAGTGGGGACTTCTATACATTGAGACTTGACGCATGAGTCACTGGGGTTATGTGTTTTAGTACTGATCTAGAGTTTGAGACTTGATCCATGATCCCTGCGATTATGTGTTTTAAGTACTTCTGGGATTATGGTGGATAGGCTGAGGCAGAGAGCATGAATGTAATATATAGAGACAGAGACAGACTAGAGCTGTTGCTCTCTGCTACCCTGTTTGGATGGCTACCTCTGTCGCCATTGTCTCTGTTCTGCTGCGAGGAACTGCTGCTCTCTGCCATGTGCCCCTCAGCCTTGGGTCCCGCTGAGTATGGACTGAAACCTCCAGTAACTGTGAGCTAAACAAACCTTTTCTTCCTTCATTTTAAGTACTGGGTATTTGTTCCAGTAATGAGTAAAAAGTAACTAATACAATGCACCATCCCTCCTCTCTCAGACAGAAAAGTGTGGCCCGCCTCCTCCAAAAACCAAGAGTCCATTCACACTTGCCTTCTTTTCCTGCACACTATGGCCCGAGTGTCATAATCATTCCTCTCAGCCTTTTGTCCTCTGTCCCAAGATCCAGAAATAAACTATAAGCAAATCAAATCCTCTGTTCAGAGTACCACCCTGGCTTTCCCTCCTATTTAGGATACTCTGGCAAATAGCACTTCCTCCTAGGACCTGGTTTTCCCTTGTGAGTAATGGAATTTGTTCCCCAGGAGTCTAAAGGCAGCAGACTGAGCTGTTCCTTCCAGATAGGTCCAAACAACATAGCTTTGTGCATGCTATCATGTTTCTGAAAAGTCAAATCAGGAAGTCCTGAATTCACAAGATTTTTTGCCCTGAAATGAACTCTTCCACTCACGGTGAGCTATTTTCATTTTTGTCCTGTTCTTTTTACTATTTTGTTTTTTGGTACCGGGAATCGAACTCTGGGCCTTGCGCTTGCTAGGCAAGCGCTGCGCCACTGAGCTACATCCCCGGCCCTGTCCTGTTGATTCAACTTTTAAGATGTCCACTCTCTTTCTGCCTCAGGGCCTGTGCTTGATTTGCAGGATGAAAATGGAAGGTTGTAGAGAAGGTCCTGAAGGAGAAGGTGGGCCAGGCTCAGGAAGAGTGGAGACCAGAGATCCAAGAATTGGAGAAATTGCTGTTGGACTCTTCACTAATGAAGTGTGTGCCTATGAGAATTCATACTCAAGAATATGTTTATGAACTTAGTATTTGTGAATCTGTGTACAAGAAAATCAAATTTCATGCATTTTTTAATAGATCCTCAAACAAATGAAAACATAAAAACACCTAAAAGTAAAGTCAACAAATTTGGATGAATAAAAAATGATATTTGCAGTGTCCTGTAGAAAACAAACACACATATAAGATATCTATCTATCTATCTATATCTATCTATACAACAAACAAACATATAAGATAAATACATATCTAATATATATATATATATATATATTGTCAGGATGTGCCTCAGTGGTACACCAGTCACCTATAGGCAGGAGGAGGCCTGGGTTCTATTCCCAACATCAAAGAGAGTGAAGGAAGGAAATAGAAAGATCTAAAGATATTGAAGATTTAGAAATGCTTAACACTCTCTAATCAGTTGTATCAATGGAATTATATGTGTAGAATATAGAATCTGCTTAAAATATGCAAAAAAAACAGAGAGAGTTGCTGAAAATAAGAAGGGTGACAAATGCTAATACTGGTTCAACGATATGATGAAAAGATAACTTGTTTCAATTAAATATATTACATCATTGTCGCTGTTCCTCTTCAAAAGATTTATCTTCACTTGGAACACAGGTATTCCATCTGTATTGGTATTTTTAAAGGCAATTAAGACTGCCTCAAAGTATACAGCATTTGTTGTCAAATAAAGCCATCATGTCGTTCTCATTCACCTAATTCACCAAATTGGGCATGATGGAACTTTTGGCTTTAAGGAGAATCATTAAATTACATATTATGAAGCACGTCAGGCCACTGAGGGAGCCACAGCAGGACAACTAGGCAAAGCAAGTGGACCTATTTGGAGGGCACGTGGCAATAGTGTGTCTTTCATTTAGAGAAAAGGTTTCAAATTTAAGCATCCAATGTACGTCCTATTAGAATAGTTGTAATTCTCATACATTGCTGGAGAACATAGCCAATGGTACAACAATTTAAGAAAAAAAGTGTTGTGGCAGACTCCTACGAACATAAATATATGTCATCCTCGTGGTCAGGAGTTTCACTCATGTGTATTTATGTGACAGTCAAGCAATAAAAGCCAAAGACTCAGGTAAAGACATTCACTGTGATTTTATTCATGATAGCAACACCGAAGACAAAGCAAGCGTCCACTTACTGGGTGAACAAGTAAGGAAATATTACCTGCAGCATGGAAGCCACCCAGTAATGAAAAGAAGTATGTTATCAGCAACAGCAACAAAGTCAGTACAGCTGAAACCCTTCACATGCTGAGGAGTAAGCCAGACACAAACTATAATGCACTGTAGGGTTTCACTTGCATGAAATTCTAGAACAGGGGAAAACAAACTAGCATTGCTTAGTAGCAGAGAGAGGGCAGGGAGGAGAAGCAGTTATGGAAACAAGTGGAAAAGAGGTATGAGGGAATTTTCTGGGGTATTCGGAATGGTCTAGAACTTACAGGAATGCAGGTGTAGGTCAAACATGTGGAACTGTACTATTGAAACCCATGCTGTGTACTTCTCAACACAAATTATACCTAAGTGTGGGAAACACGTATGACACTTCTAAAAATTAGCTTCACCATGAGACTTGCTAGGAAGCAAGTAGCAACAAATTTCAAGGCTAAGGTAGAGAGAGTAGGTTGTCTGACCACAATGCAATTAAAACACGAGACATGATAAAAATGACAGCAAGGTTATTATAGCTATGTGCTTTGATTCTAAAGAAACACTTTTAAAGAACCCACATATCTACCAAGAAGTACAAGGGAAATTAGAAAATACGCTGAACTAAATGTCAAAGACAACACAGCAATTATTTGTCATATGTTTTCACTGTAGTTTGGAGAGAAATCAAGGGTCATCGGCACATATATTAGCAAAGAAAAAGGGCAGAATTAGAGAAAGGTACAACCAACTCCAGATGTAAGAATAATACCAATATAGACTTTGAAAGGAGAAGTAACAAAACGCTCAAGGTGTGAGGCAGAGAATATTGCCAATGCCAACCGTTTGTTGCCTAGTGGAATGTGAAGACTGGGAACCCCCCAACAACAGGTGAGGAGGATGAAAAGGAGATAATGCGAGATACGGAGGACCAGTCATGTTGTGGTCGAGGTACCAAAATCCTTCTAAAGCCTTAGGGCACTGTTGTGGACCTTGGAAAGGTGATTATCCTGCAATTGGCAGAAGAGATACCTAGGCACACTCCAGGCCCAGCAGACAGGTGACATAGGCCAACGAAGGTCAGGGCAAGGCAGGCTAGGGACCTAGATGGGGGCACAGTGGCTATGCCATGTCTCTGAAGTTCTGATACAGAGAGTTGCTTGCTAAACATTGGTGTTACCTGCTGGGCCACCAGCCCATTAATGTGCTGAACAGAATGATGGAAGAATAGCACCACCAAGCCTCTGTGCCTTCCTCCGTTAGGACTTCTTTGTTTTGCTTGTCCTGATAATTTCATTTTTATTATTATTTCTGTAATAATTAATACATTGCATAATGTTGTCTTCATCATAGTTGTTCATAGAACAGACCCAGTGGAAATGTCCTGATAATTTTAGAAAAAGCTACAATTAATGCTACTTGCAGAAGGACAGTTCCTGGACGCCTTGAGTTTCCATTTTACTCTTTTTGTTTGTGTTGATATTTTTTTTTATTTTGAGACAGGTCTCACTATGCTGTTCTGGATGGCCCTGAACTCATGGAAATATTCCAATATATTTTAAATTATGCCAATACAATTTAAAAATTTAGAGGAATGGTAAAATGTGTTGGAAAAATATAAATGAACAAAACTGACTCAAGAAGTAGAAATCATATCAAAGAAACCCAGCATTTAACCTCTGCATTGGCGACATCACTATCACATTATTCTTGAGGGTGTTAGCATATAAGGTAGGAAGGTGGGTGGGGGAGAGAGTTCAGTGAACTAAGGGCCTACCTGGCAAATGCGGGAGCCTGGGTTCTGCATGCTGTGCCAGCCCCGAAACCCCAGACATGTTGTTGCGTGTACACCTATCTCTGGGGAAGCTGACATGGGAAGATCACTACAAGTCTGAACTGCATAATGAGTCACTGAATCAAATAAATAAAAGAATAAATAAATAAGCAAACAAAGAAATAAATAAAGGTGACCACAATTTCCCTATCCAGTCCCCAGCCCCTGGTTAGTGTGGGGCCTTCATACTGCTTGGTATACCTACGCCCCAGATCCCTTCTTATCAAGATCACAGGCCCAGTGTGTGTGTGTGTGTGTGTGTGTGTGTGTGTGTGTGTGTGTGTGTGTGTGTGTGAATATCTGCCTGCCCACCACCACCACAACTTCCCCATCTGAACTTCAGGCCCAGCACGTTTGAGAACTTCCACACACTCTCTGGAATCTCCTCCATCAGACAAGCCTCTTGTAGAAGCCTAGAGCAAAATTCCCTGTGGAGAGGCTGGGCCCAGACACAGCTAACTAATCCAGGAATGAACATCGTGCCAGAGGAACAGTTGGGTTCATTTTCGCAGGCTGTAGTAGGAAGAAGCTGAGCACAGCAACCAGATCAAGGCAAGGGCATCTGGACGAGTTCAAACTTCATAGATTTGGACCCAGTAAGCTGAGACACTTTGCTAGACCCGGATCTATGAGAAGGTCTTCTATCTTTTTCTCATGATCTATAGAGGAGGCAACAAGCAGCTAGGGGAACTAGTCTGCCTGGAAGACTCCAGGTGCATCAAGGGGAAGTGATCAGACAGAACTTAAGGAAACTAAATTAAACACAAATTTCCAATTTAATGTTTGCATAGCTACACAGACAAAATGTTTGTTCTTACAATCTAAAGCACCAACTCATCAGTTACAAAAGTTTGTGAGCTGCTACTCATCACACAATTTATTTGTGTTCCTAACTGTAGTTCTCTAAATTTGAAACTGTAACTGCCATAATCATATGATCTCTCTTGGGAAGAATTTCAGTACATGCTAAGAGCATAACTGTACTAAAGCTCTACACCAAAGGTCAGAGAACTGTTCTCTATACAAAATGACAAAGCAAGGGAGCAAAATACATTCTCAGGCCCAGAGCCCACACAGAAAAAATGCAGGAGACACTAGCATAAAAGAAAATGGGTTCAGTTTTCATGTCTTGTAGTTAAATTATTCTGCTGGGTGGTTAAGTTCAAGTTAAAGCAAGACCTGTATAACAAAAACATGTCACTTTTTTATCTAACAAGGTCAGCCAAATCCTCTCAGGATTTACTTGAAACGATGTACAGTGCATATTAATATGTTGAGTTGAAAAGCCTCAAGGCAACAGCTTCTGGCACTGCCAGTTCTGCCAGTAACCAACTAACATTATGGAATATTGAATTATGCACATGGCTACTTTCTGTTACTTTAATGAGAAGAAATATTTGTACCAATAGTCTTTAAAAAAGCTATCATGATTTTACCTTGTACTCTGTACAACTACTATAAAAACAAATGTACCTTGTATTAATTATGGTAGTTGTCCTACTAAAATGTTTTAAAACAAACTGTTATTTCTTTTTAAAAGTACAAAAAATTAAAAACAATTTTAAAGAAAGAAAGAAGAAACTGGGAATCTCAGAAGTGAAATTCCTGAATTAATAACATCTCCAGTAAAGAAACAATGTAGAAAGTTATAGAGGAAATCAGATCAGAAATAACCTATGGGGGCTGGAGAGAGAGCTCTGTAGAATAAGTGCTTGCCTGGCAAGCACAAGGACCTGAGTTCAAACGAGGGTTCCACCACCACCACAACAAAGAAATAACCTATGAAATAAAAAATGAAATCTGTGAATTAATAGTGCCTTAAAAAAAGAAATAAGTACAGGAAAGTATAGGGGAAAATCAGATCAGAAATAATTTTTTAAGTAAAACAAGAAAGTATAGCTATAATGAAAAAATTAATAACTGCTTCTAATGAAGACACTGATAAAAATTAGAAGAGATTAGAAGAATGATAGGATCCTTGAAAGAACAATATAGGAAAGAAATAGATGGCGTTCATCAAACTCAAAGAGATATGTGGGAACTTAAAGTCTCCATCAGAAGCCAACAAAACCATTTCAGTGAAAGTGAAGATAGAATTTCAGATCTTGAGGACACAGTTTCAACTACTGAAAAGGTCAGAAATGATCTCTTAAAAACAGCTGAGATGCAGGAAAAATTATTCAACATCTGCAAGATGATGCAAAGTTGAACAGTGTAAGACTATTAGACATCCATGATAAGAAGGAGTGATTACAAGTGATATAAAAGAGCATATGGGCAGAAGCAATAGCAGATAACTTCCCAAACATGGGGAAACAATCTGGAATTCAGGAACTCCAGCATACAGAATTCCAAATAACATCAACCTAATTGAAAACACACAGAGACATATAATAGTCAAGATCCAAGTAATCCACCACAGGAAGAGCATGCTAAACGGACCAAAGAAAAGAAACAGATTACATTTGAAGGAAAACCAATCAGAGTAATGGCAGACTTCTCTTTACAAACCATGAGGTCAAGAACAGCATGGATCAAAATTCTTCAAGTCCTCCATGAAATCATATTCCAGCTGAGCCTGCTATACTCTGCAAGTCGCTCTTTGAAGTTAGATAGAGAAGTGAAATGCTTCCATGACAAACAGCAACTAAAGAATTTCATGGTGGCAAAGCATACATAGACTGTTAAAAAAGTTATTCTATAGAGGGACCAAAATGACCAGAACTTCATGAATTAAAACAGAAAAAACTGACTAAATAGGGAAAATAATTAAACACAGGAGAGAAGGTGGTAAACAATAGCAGGTAAATAACATGGCAAGCATTACTCAATACATCTCAATTATAACCATCAATGTCAAGGGACTCAAATCACCAATAAAAAGAAATATCCAGGCACAATGGATTAAACAGCAAAATCCAACAGTATGCTGTGTACAAGAAATACACTTAACTCATAAAGAAATTCATAGGCTGAAAGTCAAAGAATGGAAAACAATACTATGTGCCCAGCACCTCACAAAAAAGCAAGGGGTAACAATCCTGTCTCTAGATAGTCTCAACTTCAAACAAAGAATGATCAAACAAAATAAAGAAGGCCACTACATACTGGTAAGGGGGAAAAAGTCAAGAAGAAGAGGTAACACTCATAAATATGTATACATCCAACATGCGAGCAACACAACTACATGAGACAAATCCTAATGGACATGAAAAACCTAAGATCCAATACCACAATCTCAACAGAACACCTTAGTGCACTCTTATCCCAAAAATATAGGTCAAGGACAAAAAATTAGCAAAGAAGTAATAGATCTGGAAAAACTGGACTTAGTGGACATACACAGAGAGTTCCACTCAGTCATTTCAGAATACACATTTTCTCAGCTGCACAAGAGACATTTTTTAAATAGACCACATACTAGTCCATAGGTCATGCTTAAGTATATGCAAGAAAACGAAATTATCCCATGCATATTAACTGAAGACAGTGCAGTGAAATTGGAAATAAATGACAAAAGAAACCACAAAATCCACAGAAATACGTGGAAGTGAAACAGTACTCTTCTGAGGAACCAGTGGGTTACAGATGAAGTTAAACAAGAAATTAAACAATATTTACAGTTTAATGAAAACTCAAAGACAACCTACCAGGATTTATGGGATGCAATGAATGCAGTTCTTAGAGGGAAATTTATAGCTGTGAAAGCATACATTAAGAAATCCAATGGGAACAAGTAAGTATCCTAATGCTGCACCTCGAATGTTTAGAAAGGAAGAGCAAACGAAAACCAAAGCCCAAGGACAGGAGGAAATTATAAAGATTAGGGCAGAAATAAACTCAGTCAAGACTAGGAAAAACATACAATGAATTAACAAATTATAATGCTGGTTTATGAGAGATTAAAATAGATAACCTCAAAAAAGGAGGAAAGAAAAAACTCAAATTGAAGCAATAAGGAATAAAAAAGTTCAAATTTTTGATATTCCAAACAGGCCCAGTGGATAATCCGAAGGACATTAATAGTTGCTTTGAGAATATTTGCTCTCACAGAATTGAAGCCACAGAAGAAATGGACAGATTTTCAGACTGAATTACCAAAACTAAATCAAGAACAAAGAGACCTCTCAACACCCCATTAACAGCCAATGCAACTAAAATTTCAATAAAAAATTTCCCAAGAAAGAGAAGTCCAGGTCCTGATGGATTCACAGCCAAATTCTACAAGATATGTTCAGAATATATAAGCCAAATACTTCTGAAATTCTTCAATGAAATTGAAAAGGAAACAATCCTCCCAAAACCATTCCTAGAGGCAAGTATTACACTGATACCAAATCCAGGGAGAGATGAAACTAAAAAAGAGCACTACAGGCCAATCTTCCTCATGAACATAGATACAAAATTCCTCAATAAAATAGTAGCAAACAGAATACAGCAAATCATCAACAAGATTATACACCATGACTGTGTATGTTTCATTCCAGTAAGTCAAGGATAGTTCAGCATATATAAATCTATAAATACAATACACTATATCATTGGAACGTAATCCAAAAACGACGTGATCATTTCAGTTGATACAGAAAAGGCATTTGACAAAGTTCAATACTCATTCATGTTCAAACATCTACAGAAAATTTGAATAGATGGTCTCTACCTCAATCTGATACAAGCCATCTATGAAGATCCAACAGCTAAACACAATTCTAAATGTGGGAAAAAACTAACGTCTTTTACTCTCAAATCTGGTATAAAAAAAGGACATACTCTATCACCACTCCATTCAACATAGTTGTAGAATTATTAGCTACAGCCATTAGACAAGAGAGAGAAATAAGAATAAGTAAAGAAGTTAAACTATCACTATTTGCACATGGCATGATACTCTAATTGTAGGAGCCAAAAAACTAAACTAAGAAACTACCAGAATTAGTGCACAAATGCAGCAGCATATCAGGATACAAAGTCAATATCTAAAACTCAATATCACTTCTTTACACAGCTAACATACACACAGAGATGGAAAGCAGACAGATAATACCTTTTAAAATAACACTGTGGAAAATGAAATACTTAGGAATTATCCTAACTAAACCAGTGAAATTCTATACATTCCAAATTATAGTACTGTGAAAAAATGAGATCATAGAAGATTCAGAAAATGGAAAGATATCCCATGCTCCACAGTAGGGAGAACCAACATGTCACAGATGGTCATACTCCCAAAAATTGTTATACAGATTTAGTGCAATCACTATCAAAATGCCACCAACACACCTCAAAGACCTAGAGAAATCATTCCTAAAATTTATTTGAAACCATAAAAGGCCTAGTATAACAAAACAATCCTGTGCAACAAAGGCGGGGCATGAGGCTTTACAATTCCTGACTTAAAATTGTTCTACAAAGACAATGAGCCCTTTTGGCCCTAGCCCTTCAAGGTCAATAAAGACCCAGGATATAAGAGAACCTGTGCTGTAATATCCTATAACTCAGAGGTGTCCCAAATTTCCTGGTCAAGGAAATTATGGAACCTCAGAGGAAAGGGATGAATGAACTGCAGTGCGTCTAAGGAGAGTCACCCAGAGAAAAACATTCTCTCAGGCTTTCACAGAAAGCAAAATGGCCAAGCAATGGCCA
>PVJA010041403.1:0-12025 GCA_004027025.1 Myocastor coypus
GGTGCAGCTCCGGCTCCCGTGGCTTCTGTTGCTGCTGTCCCAGGTGCAGCTCCGGCTCCCGTGGCTTCTGTTGCTGCTGTCCCAGGTGCAGCTCCGGCTCCCGTGGCTTCTGTTGCTGCTGTCCCAGGTGCAGCTCCGGCTCCTGTGGCTTCTGTTCCTTGTTCTGTCCCAGGTGCAGCTCCGGCTCCTGTGGCTTCTGTTCCTTGTTCTGTCCCAGGTGCAGGGCTGGCTCCTGTTGCTCAGGCCCACACTCTGGCTCAGTCAGCCCCTTTCCAACAGCTGTGTGTTTCTCCTCACATGTGGGGGCACCTTCCCCTGGAAGCTTGGGGGGCTCCTGATGGCATGGGTCAGGCAGTGCAGCTGGCTGCTTCCTTTGCTCCTGCTGGATACTGGCTGAAGGAGAAACAGACTTGAGGAGCTCCTGATGGACAGCGGCAGGTGTGGTCACTGGGGATGTGTGTTGCTGGGACATCGTAGTACCTGCTGTGGGTTAGCATGAATAGCAGGAGAGTCAGAGGCTAAAGACAAATAAAGCCAATGAACCGCTTAAAATCTACAGCAATACCTGGTTTCATAGCAGAAACAGTAGAGAGTAAAGAGTGGGAACCGAGAGGGACAGGGCAAGCCCCACCCACGAGCCCCCTTGTTCCCAGGCCAGAACCAACAAAGGCATCTCTCCCCATGGCTGCTCTGCAGGGGTAAGGATAAAACTGAACCTCCTGCTGCTGTTTAGTCCTTGTCTGTGCCCTTATTCCTGATCTCCAATCACCAAGGAGAGATGGGTTGTAGGATGGTAGCTCAGGAAGAAGAAGACCAAATGCCTTGAGTCCTAGAAAACCAAAAACCTGTGCTAGCAGGGAGCTGAGTGGTCATGGCATCGAGTCACCTGATGGATTCTGGACCTAAGTCTGTCACAGAAATGCTGTGCAGTTCTAGACACCTTGTAGTCCTTCTGGGACTCACATTTCTTCTCTGTACAGCTAGCTGGTTGGCCTATCAACACCAGAGCGCCTGCCTTTCCTCACCATCTGCATTTCAGCTGCAGCCTCAGAGCTGGGGTCAGAAAGTGAGGGGTGCTGGCACACTGCTGAGAGTTACAGCATGTAGAAGTAAGACTTGGGCTTCTAACATCAGGTGCCCTCGGCCCTGTTCAGCTTGAGCTTGTCCACATTAAGGTCCCCCCCACCACCACCACCACACTGTAAGCCCCGTTCACACAGCACAACCAAAAATTACGGACATTTTCTAGATACTATTAAAAAAAAAAAACCCACTGACACTATTTTTAAAAAATAAAATCATAGCCCAATTCAAAGAGTTTTAAGAGATAACTCAGCTTTTGCCCTACCCCCAACTTCTATTACACATGTACAAATCCCAGAACATGGCCCCAAGAAAACATAATATGTGACAAGATGGCTGTCTTCCTGGCTTTCCATGAATCCTAGAAAAAAAGGCAATCTGGCCCAAGCGCAACACCCACACTCACCAGAGCTGGCCACCCCAGGGCACAGTCCGGCCTGTAGGAGGCTTCCTGCCCCAAGTTGGGTTCTACCAGCTGATACTTACCAAACTCACAGTAACAGAGAGGCAGAAACTTCTAGTGGTGTGTGAGCTGAACAGATGCCAGTGCACCTTTATACTGTTCCTCCCACCTCACCTCCTGCCTGGCTCGGAAGCCAGGAACTGGTTCCACCGCCTGAGTCGGGTCAGCTCCTTCCTGACTCATCACGGACACCCTAAGCACAGAGGCCCTCGGGGCCCTTTTTTCCCAGCTCCCACCTGGCCAGAGGATTCTGAGGGCTCAGCTACTCCTGTAATGCCCTCTGACTGAGGCACAAGGGAACTGAGGAAGACAGTTAATTGCTTTGTGACTTCAGCCAAACTGGTTTGAATCTCAATGCATCTATCTGCAAAGTGGGTTTGTTCTATTGTTTAGACTGAAAGTTTTACTTTAAAGCTGATAAGTTAGGAAAGTAGGAATGTAGGTATTTTGAGAAGAATGATTTCTCTCATGGGAATGGGATTAAGCCAGGAGCCTCTCCCTTGGCCTAAACACCTTCCTGGGGATAGTCTGGTTCTAGACCATCTAGAGGCCAAAAGACTTTTGCCTCACCACCTGCTATATGCCAACGGTGCACAGTGTCCCAAGGCTGTGTTTGCAAAAGTTTCCAGAAAAGACATGCTCATAAAACCTCCAAAACCTGCACCACTATAAACAAAGAGACCTGAATAGAGACAATATATAAAGGAATGCCTTTGTATCTTAGGACATGTGTAACACTTTCTATGATGGTTTTTGGATATGCATAGAAGTAGAATAATCACAACCAAATTAGCCAGTGCCCTCACCAAACCATTTTTTTGTAAAATAGCTTAAGAAATCTTTCTGTGTAGGTATCTGAGCATGTTCCTCCACAGTGCTGAAAGAATAGGTCCAACTTCTTGATCAGGGTCTAAAGGTTCTACCAGGTATCGGGATACTAGGCTTCTCTGTTCTGCAAGACTTCAGCGTATGGCAGTCTTTCCCTGATAGATGACCTCCTCCCTCACTGGGAACCTTCAGTTCCTAGACTGGATCCCGCCTCTACCCTCAGGAGGGGCATCTGCTGGCCTTCTTTCAGTATGGCCCTCCCCAAGACCCTCTCTCTGACGGGCTTTGAGCTAAACATCAGAATTTGCTGAAGCACCTTCTCAGACTGCTTTAGCTAAGGGGTTACCTTCTGGTTTGCATCATTTCACTAATAGAACTCTAGAGTTATTTTATATGTATTTGTTCTCTTGTTTATTACCTATCTCTCATTGGAAAATGACCTATATAAGTTCAGGAGTGCAGCTGGCATGTTTTCTACTCTGTTCCTAAGACCTGTCAAAATCTGCTACCTACATGGAGTGCTCTATCCATACTGGTTAAAGGAATGAATGATTAGTGAATCTCATTGCCTAAAGATAGCTATTAGCATTTCAGTGTTAAAGTGTGTGTGTGTGTAAAACTGAAACAGAATTATAAGTTGTCTTTCTTTTTAGTGCTTGGTTGGCAGCTTGTCATTTATTTAAGATCTCATCTTTATAACCTGGTCAAGAAAGATACATTAGAAGGGGCTGGCAAGATGATTCAGTGGTCTAAAGCGCCTGCTTAGGAAAGCTTAGGCAACTGCAAGGAGCACGGTTCGATCCCTGGCACCACATGTTGCACCAGCTACACCCCCAGAGCAGGCTGAGCCGCCGTAACATAAATAAATAAAGTTTTTAAAAAGAAAAAGATACATTAGAGTGATGTGAAGAGAACATTTACTTCGGGAGTTAATTTTCCTGATTCCTCACAATTATCCTTATGTGCCAAATTGCACCTCCCCCGTACTTCCATGCTGAGCTATTTACCATACTAATAATTCCATGTTGCTGGCGCTGTTTGGACAGATGGATCAAGTAGGTCTCACAAAGGCTGACCAGCCTCTAGAAAGCTAACCTTTGCTCATACGCTATTCCTTAAACCCTAGGAGTCTCACATTGTCACACTCATAGGGCCCAGACTGCCATTTCCTGGGGCAGAGAAAATGCTTTCTGCCCCTCCCTGAGATCAGCCTGAGCATTTTCATGTGGATCTGGGCTCCCTTGTGCTCTGCAGCTGACATCCGGTGGGAGCAAGCTGCCTCTCCCTCTTCTCAGCCTGTGACCATCAGTGCCAGGGCAGCAGACCTTGCTCAAAGAAGTCACATGGGCCTTGTGGCTTTCTAGAGGCTCAGTATCTGCTGCCTTATCTTCTTTCCACCCTCTGATTAATAGCATAATGAGAGCCTTGGGAAGATGGTGTGTGTAAACATTTGCCCAACAAGCAAAGCCGTGTGTGTGTGTGTGTGTGTGTGTGTGTGTGTGTGTGTGTGTGTGTGTAGTCCCAGGCTTCTAGGGCTTACAGGGCCCTGCTGTGCCCTTAGGTTGCCCTATATAAGGACTGGGAATGCATGATGAGGGGAAGATTCTTTCGGTACTTCAGGAATGACATCACAGACAACATTACGAGTCCAGGTAACTGTGCAGCTAACCCTAATGAGAGTGAACTCATATCCCATGACACACAGAGAAGCTTTGACCCAACTGTGCCCTATCCCAAGGAGGCTCTGGCTATTTCTCTTTCAAAGGCAGAAAAGGTAGAAAATGTCTGGTTGGTCTCTCTCTCTCTCTCTCTCTCTCCCTCCTTCCCTCCCTCTCTCCCTCAATGAAACAACTTATTTGAGTAGTTGCTTAGTCATTGGAGGTGAGAAGGGATTGTTCAAGGCCATTCGCTGTCCTGGGAGGAGAGATGTTAAGAAGAGTTCTTAGCAAGTAGTTGCCACAGTGGGGTGATGGCAGATAGTCCTGGGAAGGTGATAGGAGCCAGGGAATCTCACAGTTCCATGTTGGACAGCCACGCCTGGTCTCTCTCCTGGTGTGGCAATTTTCTGACACTCTGAGACGTGTAACCTCCTTTCCTTCCCCTGGGCTACGTCCTTTCCCCAAGGCATTGTCTCCTATGCCAACTCTCAACCTGCAAAAGCAGCGCTGTTTACCTCCCAACCCACACGGACTCTGCCTGGTCTTTCTCCACTGCCATGTGAACTCAAACTTGACTCCTCATGTACCTCACTGGGACATCAGCTGCTCAGAACAGAGCAAGGCAATGAGCCAAGAATGAGCCAAAGAAACAATGATTCCTCTTTGGGCTTCTGAGTAGCCCCTTCTGATCTCAGCTCTTTGGTTCTCTTCCTGCCCTCCTTGGCCTACTGGGCTGCTGCTGGCTCTCACTTTCCCTCTCCAGGGCTGGCCCTTTCTCTGGATCCAGAAGCTGGGAGAAGATAGCTACAGTTTTGTGTTGATAGCAGCAGGATGATAAACAGCAAACGATGACTTCCAGGAGGTAAAACAGGAAGATAGCGCACCGTCCTCCAGCTAAAAGGGAAGTCCTTCGCCGTGGTGTCATTGCTGTAGATACTACATTCTTTGTAACTGATTCTCCGTACAAGAAGACAATAATGTCTGCGATGGAGGAATTCTTAGAGAATGCATAGAAAGTGTGCCATGCTGTGCCAGGAATATAGGATTCTCTATTTAATAACAAGGAGAATAATTGCGGGCTGGAGATGTAGCACTCAGTGGTATAGTACTTGGCTAGGGCATACAAAGTCCTAGGTTTAATCCCCAGCACTAATATAAACTGATAATTTTAATTCAAACTATGTAAATCAGTAAAAGCAAGAAGCAGATTAGAGGTTGCTGGAATGAGTGGAAAGGGAACCAGCTACCTACTAAGATGCCCAGGTCCATCATGGGGTGGCGAAAGCGCTGGAAGTTAGACATCCTTAGTGGCTGTACCACATCTGAACGTGCTGTTAGTGAATTGTTCATTCTAAAATGGTTTTGTCATTAAGTGAATTTTCATTTAAAAAGAAATAACACCCGTGCCTCAAAGCAAGCCATGATGTAAAGTTATTATGCTCATTGCATTCATTCAGCTAGCATTTACTTATTGACTGCTTACTGCATGCAAGGCACTGGGAACCCAGTAAAGTGATGAATATAAAACGCAGTCCCTGCCTTTAAACAGCTCAGAGTGCAGCTCTGCCCTCCAGGGTATGTCTCCGCTTCTGCAAAATAGGGACGGAAGTCTGGAGCCAGATGCGAGTGACCCAAGTGCAGACAACAAGTGTGGAACAGAGATCCGGGAGTCCTAACGTCCAGTCTGGGGTTGTCCTCCCCCTCACCTGCTTCATCAGCTGCTTAAGCATCTGATGCCTGTGACAGATTGCAGTATGTGACTTCAAGGACATCTGCCAACTCTGAGTCAGTCATTTACCCTAATGTGATTAGTTCTGGATTTTCTGGAGGAAGCACCAGTTTACTTATTCAACCAAAAAAAAAAAAAAAAAAAAAAAAAAAATCCTTAAAATGAGTGTTGATCTCCTAGGAACAGAGATCCACCTTCCAGCTAGCTCTGATCTTTGTCTCAGCTGAGCCCAATCTAGAGGAGGCCTGCTGCTGAGGGATAGGCACTATCATATATCATTCACTGGAGTCAGATGGGCCTGAGTTGGAATAGCACGTGCACGCTTCATTGCCTGGACATTCTACCTCTATGATCTGCTGTTTTTTTGTTCTTGTTTTTGTTTTTTTCTAAAGGTACGAATGATTCCTTAGGCTTATGTGAGGATTTAGTGAGGTCATACATGAGCTTAGCATGCAGCATGCACTCAGGAAACTGTCTTCTTTATTGTTGGGAGCCATGGCAGATGTCTGCTGATAGAATGTAGCCTGGTATCTGCCTAAAGAAAGGCTGTGAAGGTTACCAGCTAGTTTCATTGCACCAGTGGACACCATAAGTCCCAGAGTCACACAGTATCCAGAAGCAGAGCTGGGTAGAAGCCAGGTCACCTGCCTTCCCATCTGCCGCTCCCAGTCTCTGCCTGCCTCTGAGCCACAGGTGATGCCTCAGCCCAGCACAGATGAGGCGCTGTGTGGACTGGCTGTGGGGCCTCCTGCCAGCCTCATAGAGAAAATTGGCTTGCACTCCTGGAATATAATGGGGTGTGCAGGGCCCCAGGGGCCTACGTGTCAGGTGAGGGTGGCAGTTGGATATAGAAAAGACATCCTGGTAGCACAGTGAGGAGTGTGCATAGAGTTCCGGGACACCAGCTCCGAGAGTCGGAAAGCGTCCTCCTGACCAGGAAGAATGGGAAGCACTGGTGAAGAGCCATGCAGAATAAGTCCTCTCTGGGCTGTGTGCAAGGATGGAAAGGCAGGGGCAGCAGGGGTGCAGTGTGCCGAGGGAGATGGAGTTGCAGGGCCCTCCAGCAGAGGGAGAGCAAGCAGGATATGTACCTCAGAAAGGAAAGAAGGGGCAGCCACGAAATAAAAGCTGAGCTGAGGGACCAAGTCCAGCTGTGCAGCACTCCAGAAAAATCTTGCTGGGTGAGATGAGCACAGAAAGCACTAGGTTCCTGGGGCTGGGCCCAGGCTCAGAGTACATATCCCCAACCGGCCTTCCTGTTACCTAGAGAGAGAGGTAGGGGACACGCGGTCCTTCATCAGCTGCCTCCTGGGAAGTGCACTGGTCGTGAAATCATTCCTGGAAGTGGGTGTGGAACCACACACACACACACACACACACACACACACACACACACACACACACACACAAGGTGAGGAGGTTTGGGGAAAATATCTTGTCCTGGAACAGACGTTTCTGTCCACAGCCACCAGTTGCCTGCATTTCCCCCGCACTTGGCTCTGAGTGAGCCCGCGTGAACTGGCCCAGCGGAGGCTCCTTCCTCACCTCTTATTCGCTGTCCTTGTGACCTGTTTGTCATGAAGCTGCCTGACTGCTTTGGCCTCCAAATGAGCTGGTGGTAAAAAGCGCTGGCTCCATCCGCCCCCACTCACTGATGCACAGGTCGATGTGCTTAGAGTCAGGGCAGACAGGGCTCCGGGGCACCAGGTTGGGGCAGGTGCTCAGGAGGGGCCCGGCCTAGCCTCCCAGGCTACGGGAGACAAACCCTGGCTTCAAGAAGTCTCGGGTTCAGGGAGAGCTGCTTCTGCTCTCAGGTTCCTGATCTGAGGAAGAGACAAATGTGAAACCCAAGGGAGGGGTGCAGTTCAATACAGTGCCAAAGGAACACCTCATAGAGACGCAAATGTGGACAGCACCAGGCCGGGAACATGGCTCCCGGCGAATGTAAACAAAACAAGCCTACCAGGCATGGAGGTACACTCTTGTGATCCCAGCACTCCAGAAGTTGGGGTTACAAATTGAGTTCCCAGCCAGTCTGAGCTCCATAGTAAGGGGCCTTTTCTCAACAAAACAAAATAAAGCCACAAAACAGGCCCTGTGATATCCATCTCACTCCTTCCTCCTCACTTATTCCTTTGCTCCTTACAGAAGTGGAGCCTCAGACCAGAGCAGTGCGCTCACTCACCAGCGCTTCCACAGCTAGCAAAGAGATCAAAGCATCCCAGCCTAAGCTCCACACGCTGAGGCAGGAATATCCAGGGAGTACCACAGTCTCAGGAGGCCTGGTACATGCCAAAGGGCTGCCAGGCAGGAGCCAGGCAAGCTGAAAACTGCTGTAGCAGCTGCAAAGATATATTCCTGCCATTCAGGTTTTACTAGAAAGCCTGCTTTGGGAAGGGGGGAAGGAAGGGGAGAGAGGGGTAAGGCTGCTGCGGAGGGAGGGAGCAGATGAGCCCAGGCCTCTGCTCCTAGGCAAATGCTTGCCCGCCAGCTCCAGCTGCTCCCTCTCTCTCCCCAGCTCACTCCCTACAGCCCTTTCCCAGAAACCTCAGGTCCAGTTGCCCCCAAACCTCTTCCACCTCACAGGTGGAATAGTATGGCCCCACATGGTCCCTCAGATCTGGCCTGGGCCCCAGGTCTCCAGCATCCTTGTTGTTTTCACTTCTCTCTGCTGCTGTGTTTTCCCTACCTTAGGCCCAACTGATTGATTTTTGTTCAGTTGCTGCTTATTGCCAGCTTCCTGTGTGTTTAGGTTCTTGGCCCCAGGGCAGAGCACTGAACAAAACAGGCATAAATCTCCACCTTTGTAAATTTTCTATATCAGTGTGTGTTGTGTGTGTCTGTGTGTGTGTGCATGCTTGCCAATAAAAAACATGCACCTGAACTATAAAGCATCTTAAGCGTTAAGAAACCTTACACCAAAAAAATATGGCAAGGAAAAGAATCATGGCATGCAAAACACACTAGCTAAGGAAGACCTCACAGCAGGTACCTGAAGGAAGCAAGGTCCGATGAGGACTGGGATGAGCTGAGGGATGAGTGCAGGGCTAATGACCTTGAGACAGGAATTCTCTGAACCAGCTGAGGCAGTGGACATGAGACAAGGTTGGAGGAGTGTGGGCAGATGGACAATAGGGTCAAATAATCATGCGACAACTTTGGCCTTTACAGTACATTCGATGAGGAGACCCAAAGCCGTGATGTTATCTGACGTAAGCTTGAAAGAACCTTTCTGGCCAGAGTGAAAGCCAGTAAATCCATCAGAGGCAGCTGTAGGAATTTGGCAGAGACAGGTAGAAGTGGTCAGAATATAGATAATTTTTGATAGTAGACCCAATAAGACTTACTAGCAGTAGAGATAAGGTGTAATAGGGAGTAGGCAGTGATACAATATGTTAAATTGAATGAACACAAATAAGGACAGAACTTCCAGCTTCTGGGGGAGGGCTCAGCTGTGACTTTGGGCCATGTGAAGTGTGAAATGCCCACCAAAGAACCAAGTAGACTTGTCAGTAGGCAATTGGAAGTGTTCATCTTTCATTCAGGAAAAAAGATCATGCTATAGATATCTATTTAAAAATCATCACATAAATGATGTTCAAAGTCAAGCCAGGATGAAATTATTGAGAGGATGCGTGTGGAGAGAAAAGAGAAGGGCCTCGGGGACCTCCCCCGAATCAACAGAGCATCATCAGGAGATGAGAGGGGCAAGCCAAGAAATTTTTATTTAAAGCAAAACAGAGAACAATGCATTTTGTTCATTCAAATTTTAACATGCATAGAGGGAGAATGAAGTTCAAAAGGAGAAAAGGAAAAGTTACACTTTATGGGATTATACTGTGAGTGAAGTAGTAGCATGAATAGCGACTACATCAAGTTAAAGACACAATTATGTTACCGTGAAAATAATTCTCACAACTAAGAGTTATTGTGAGTAAATTGCTTCAGAAGATGAAACAGGATTATATAATGACTCAACCCAAAAACGAAAGGAAAGGCAAAAGAAAATAAAATGGGAGAGACAAACCAAGCAAATGATGATAGATTTAAATTCAGCCATATAAACAATCACCTTAGAAGTACTGACCTGAGCACTCTGTAAGTCAGAAATTACCAGGCTGAATAAAAATATCCAAATGTATATTACTGCTCAATATAAAGATGCAATAAATTAAAAGTGATGGAAAAAGAAATATCTTACAAACAGTAATCAAAAAAAAAAAAAAAAAAAAAAAGGAAAGGCGAGGGCTGGTGGCAAGCACAAGGTTCTGAGTTCGATCCTCAGTACTACATGATGTGCCACTGCTGGACCCCTGAGCACACGGTGCTGGCCCCGAAAGCTGGCATGGTGGCAAAGGCTGTAATCCAGCAATGTGGAGGCTGAGTCAGGAGGATCACAATGAGTCTGAGCTGTGTAGCAAGACCCTGTACTAATAATAATAGTAGTAGTAGTAATAATAATAACAATAATAATAATAATAATAATAATAATAGTAATTATAGAAAAGCAAACTGGGTAAACTGACCTCAGAATGTGTTTCAGAAATAAAGATCGCAGGAAAAAAGATCTGTGTGTGTATGCAGAATGTTTTGGATAATCGTGCTGCCAATTTCTGCTGGTCTTTGAAAGGAACAGTTAATGCTTAAATTTTTTTTTATTCTAATTTTTTTCTCTCTAATTTCTTATAACATTTTGTTATTGTTTTGCTTTTTCTTTAAACCAATCTTGGATGTTTATATCTGGGAATCTGAACAACTAATTTGAAGATAACACCACGCAATACAGCAACCACTGTTGAATTCCTATTACTTTGTTTAGTGAATTTTTACAGTTACTAATGCTGTTTTTTTTTTTTTTTTGTCACTATTCTGTGTTCTTTAAAAAACAAAGAGGTAATTCATAAAGAGAGCACTGTTAATCTTACATAACTTGCTTGGAATAAGAGAACTTTAAAATACATGAAGCAAAAGTAGAGCTGTAAGAAATAACGGAATTCACGTCAGGTTCAATGCTGAGCACATAATGCCTCATAAAGCAAGTGGCCGGAAAACGCATACAGATGTAGAAAAGTTGAGTCACTCTGTTAAACAAACTGACCCAGTTCTCATTGGCAGACTTCTCCACCTAACCCAAGAAAGCACATTTCCAAGTGAAGATGGAGAATCAGTAAGGTAGTTATTATTTAAGTTGTGAAATGGTCTCAATTTTTCAAAAGCTTCAAGTCATTTAAAATAAATGCCTTGGTCACAAAACAATAATAGAAATAAGTGCTCAATCTCTTGAAAATTTTCTTAACATATGGGAAATAAAATATTACTAATTTGCCCCTGGAACAAAGAAGAAATTAAGAGGAAATTTAAGTCTTTTTTTGAGACAGGGTCTCACTATGCAGTTGAGGCTAGCCTTGAGCTCACTTTTATAGCCCAGGCTGGTCTCGAACTTGCACTGATCCTCCTGCCTCAGCCTCCCAATAGCAAAAAATTTTGGAGTAAGTAGTACTTCAAAGAAAGTTTATATTTAATGCTCATATGAGACAGAGAAGCATTTCAGTACAATCCCTGTCTTCTACCTTTAAAAACTGGGAGAAAAAAATCAAATAAGAAATAATAAAGTGAAAACAACATAGAATCCAGGTGTAGTGGCACACACCTGTAATCCCAGCACTTGGGAGGCTGAGGCAGGAGGATTGGTGTGAGTTCGAGACCAGCCTGAGCTACAAAAGTGAGTTCAAGGCCAGCCTGAACTGCATAGCGAGACCCTGTCTCAAAAGGACAATAAAAGAAACAGAAAACCAATGAAACAAGAAAATGAGACTTTGGGAATATCAATAAAATTGATGAAAACACGTGGCAGGAAAAAAGAGAGAAGAGGTAGAAACTACAAATAGCAAGAATGAAAGAGGTAACTTCATTATAGATGACAAAATATTTAAAACTATACAATAGTTAAAACTACATTATGAAGACATTTATGCCAATAAATTTAAAGACTACTGGGGCCAGGAAAATAGCTCAGTAGAATAAGCACTTGCCTGGCAAGCAGAGGGTCCTGAGTTCAATCCCCAGTACCACAATAAATAAATAAATAAATAAATAAATAAATAAATAAATAAATAAATAAATTTAAAGACTAGAATGAGACAAACATCAGCAAAGTTAATTCCTAAAGAAATTGTCTAAAAAACCTCTAAAGTAATTAAAAAACTAATACCTCCACTTAAAATAATTCCCCAAAATATCTTCAGACAAAAATCATCACACTAG
>PVJA010041404.1:0-17916 GCA_004027025.1 Myocastor coypus
TCTTGGGTCTTTATTCCAAGACCTTTTTATGTCACATTCCTACCCTTGGTTATCTTGTCTAGTATCATAGTTTTAAATATCACCTGGATGCTGTTAGAACCCACCTTCAGGTTTATATTTCACATTAATATAATTGCCTATGTCAAACATACATGGTCAAATCATCTTAGACTCAGCACATCCAAATTCAAGGGTAAAGATGCACAACCCTAGCCTCCCCTAACCAGTTACTCTACTTTCCAAGTTACTGAGACAGACTCCTTGGAGTTGCACCTTACCTCTTTTTGTCATCCCCCATTTTATATCCAATTTTTCAGCACATTTAGAAACTAGTCATTTATATCACCGCTATTGCTGTCTCCATGCTTCTAGCCATAATCTTTTTTGGCCCACTCAGCCCACCCTGAGGGCGGGGCTGGCTTGGTGTGTGGTGTCAGAGAATGAACCACAGTCCCCTGCGCATGCCTAAGCTTACCTAGCACTTTAGTTCGCTGAGCTATCTTGCCGGCCCCAACTAGCTGTAATCTTGAATGAACAAACCATTCATGGACAGTCTTCTGGGGAGTCTTCCTTCTTCCATGCTTATCTTACAGTTTTTTCCCCACAGCAATGATTCCTTTAATCCATAGGCAGATTTGTCACTTTCTCTATTTGACATGGCCCAGTAGCCTTTTGTCTCATCCAAGGAAAATGCAGTCACTGTAACAGCTTCCAAAGGATTCTTCATAAGCCTTACTCTCCCATCCCAACCTGACTCCCTTCTACTCCCTCGTTATAGCCCTGCTAGCCTCTAGCTATTTCCTTAACTCACCGAGCCTGCTCTAGCATCATGCCTCCTATTCCCATCTGGCACGCGCCTCCCCCAGAGACCCACACACATTATCTTCCACGCTTCCTGTTCAACGGAGCCTTAGTCAGCAAAACCACCTCTTCCTCAGTTTGCACCTATATTCACTCTCTCTTCCCTTGCCTTTTCTGTAACTTCTAATACCTTCTAACATCCAGCACACTACATGCTTGGTTTTTCTTTCAGAGTTCCTCTTCACATAATTTTTAAAGATAAGAAATTTACTTTATCGCTACGGTCTCCCAGCACCTCACCCAGAATGTACCACATAGGAAAAATAATAAAATGTCTGAGTGATCTGGCTCTATTTACTTCGCAGGCTTCATTGCTTCTCCTCTGTAAATGCTATAAATACAAGGAACTTGTATGTCCTTAATCCTGCATGTCCTGTCGCCCTCTAGCCTAGAAACGAGCTGTTACTTATATAGCACTGTCTCCATCCCTGAGACTGAGGACAGCAGTGACCCTCAGGGACTTTTTCTGGACTTCCGCAGTTGACGTGGTCCTTAACCAGCTGCCCCTGCAGTGCTTACACTTCTCTCCCATGACAGCCCTCCCACACTGTGCTCTCTCCACACTCCAAGCTCCTCCTGAAAGACCAGGAACTGGGTCTTATTCTTGTTGTTCTCTCGCCTGCATTCATCACATCTGGGCTAAAGGAACTTCTCATTTTGGTTGATTTCTTAACTAAGAAATTCCTGAAAAGATGCATAAGGCTTTGGAGTAGTACATATGAAATATAGTTTCCACACACCTCTATTTTCATGAAGCTCCACATTCTGAAGCTTCAAAATATTAGAAGGTGTTGTCCTTTGGTAGGAACGCTTTGCTGTGCTTTGTACAGCCTGCTATGACGTTATCCTAAGTTTGCGCAGTCTTCTAACGTAAAACTTGCTTTATTAAGTCACTAATAAGTGAACACTGAAGTAAAAACGTGAAGAGACTGCTACTTCCACTTGTAGCACCATCTCCATCCCCCCAGTTAAGAACGGAGATGCCACTACAAAGAAGCAATTTATGCCTTGAATCAACTGGCAGCTTCTGCTCACTTCCATCCCTTTCTGCTCCCTTACCTGGATTATCCTTGCGATATGCCCCTAAATTGCAGTGAAGTAAAAAGCAAATATCCAAAGACGCTACAGGTAATGCCAGGATCGAAATGTGGCAAACTCGCTTAGACGCTAGATTTTTGTTTTCCTGTTTCTGCACACACACTGTGTGAGGTAGAGTATGGGCCGAGGAAGAAGAGCATGAGAAGCAACAGCTTGTGCTCAACAAGGATGGACAGGAGTAGACTCCTTAATAGGGGAGACTGGAGCAGCTTCAGGCTTGAGAAGCACACGCCCGAGTGTTCGCGCCACATCCACAGCTTTTCCTCCATTGCTTCACCCGTCGCACACTACTCTGTGGCCAGCCCTACTCACCAGTAAACCCAGGATCTTGTGAGTTTCCGTTGCTAAGAAACAATTTATTTGAGAGTGAGTGGGTTGCAGAACAAATGCCATGCTTTGACCACAGAGGACAAGTTCACTACACATCTAAGACTTTCTCAGCAACCAAAGCAGTATCGATCATGTAGCCACTGTGCAAGCTACTCAGATATAGTGTGGGGCTCTGAGGGTGAAAATGGAAGCAATAAGAAATACTTGAGCCTGGGAGATAGCTCAGCGGCATGAGCTCCTGCCTGGAAAGCACAAGGTCCCAAGTTTGATTCCCGGTACAAAAAAGAAAAGGAAAAAAAAAAAAAAAAAAAAAGAGCTATTTAAAACAGAAAATAAAGAAGATTTATTGCTGAAGAATTTAAATGTGAAGAATGGGACAATAGAAACGTGTTAAATTTCCATTTTTCATGAGCACATTCATAAACCCGTCTAATCTTCCTCAAATTCACTCTCTCAGCATCTAGCAAAGTGATCTGAAACCTGCAATTACAAAGACAAATGAGGTTCTTCAGCTCACAATGAATTACCAACTCATGTTCATCTTTTTCCACAATTTTCTCCTTGCTTTTTGTGTTGTCTTGGTGCTATACACCACACTGCACACACGCGCATGCACAGACACACACCTACACACACACACACACCATAGATATTTTTCTTTTCTTCCACGAAATACACTTTGCTTAGACCTAATCCCCTGAAATTAAATGCCTCCTCTTGAATTCTCATAAATATCTTTGATCTTTTCTGCCCCTCCATATTGTTTTAAGATTGTGTGGGTGTCTCTGAGCACCAGGAAGAAAAGTATTTTGTCTTGTCGCCTCTGTAGTTCTACGCTCAGCAGAATAGTACATAGAGCTAGTTTTGTGGGCTTGCATACAATGAGTATCTGAATGAGCTTCATTGCCAGGTATCGGTAAATAACAAGAAAGCCTTGGTGGTTGGTTGATAAGGAAATAGTGCTGCTGTTTTCAGAGATTAGTGACAATGACAAGGTAAGACTTGCACAAGGTATAAGTACAGAGGCTGTGAGACAGGGATGAAGTGCTTAATAAAGTACTTCAGCCCTGTGCAGTGTTACGGGAGCGCCTATCTCTGGAGGACAAAGACCGAAGCCTACGCAGAGTGGAGATAACGACTGGAGAAGGGCAAGCTTCGGTGTAGGCCCTAGGCACAATGAACATTAAGAAGTCATAGAATGAGCATCCACAGCTCAGTGCTTGGGCTGGGGAGATAGCTCAGTAGAATAAGTGCTTGCCTGGCAAACACAAGGACCTGAGTTCAATCCCCAGTCCCAGAAAAAAAAAAAATATGCCCATGGGGGGACTGAAGAAAACAAATCTAGAAAAATTTAAAGCTTAACTCTGCTTTATCTTATAGCCCTCCTCTGATTAAAGCTCTCTAATAAACCTTCAGATCACTCAGATTCTAAAAGAAAACCTTTTAATGACCTATATGTCAGAATTATCCATGGTTCTGTTTCCCTTCCACTCACCCCTGCTCTAGCTGTTCAGGCACACTGCCTCCTTGGGACTCTCGCTAGTACCTTCTAGGCCTTCCCACCAAATGACCTTCCCCCCAGATATCTCCATGGCTGTATCCCTCACGCCTTTGCTCCCTCCTCAGAACTCTCCATTTTGTGCGACATTCCAGGCAAATCCTCCTAAGTGTCAGCTCTTTCCCTCTGATATTTGTCTGTTCCTGCTTCCCTTTATCTCTTCTCCTGTGATTACCTAAAATCATTTTAAGTTTATATATTAATTCCATTTGTTGCCTGACCCTCTCACCAGAATGCATGCCCTGTGAGATGTGGCATTTTGCTTTGTCTCTTTTGCTTATGACACAGTTACCCCTTGACAACCATCTATTGAATGTGAATGAATAGTTAGGACTTGCAGTTCTGCGACAAACATTAACACCAAGTATGTGACTTAGAGTGAAGATCCTTTATATTTGTCATTTATTGGAGACACAGGTAGGATAAGGAGTGACTTCATTGTCTCTAGAACATTTTTTTTCTAAGAGAGAAGATGGGAAAAATTATGGAAGACTTGTCCACATTTTGAATTTTGAGATTATATTTTTGCATATTCATATTGGCTTTTAATAAAGACATGGCCTCAGTTTCCTGGGACATTAAGGCAGGAGAATCACAAGTCCAAGCCCAATCTAGGCAACTTAGGTGAGCCCTTGTCTCATTTGCAGAAATTTAAACATTTATAAAATGGTCTATGGGTGTAGTTCTGTGTGAAGGCCTTGGATTCAATCCTTGGTACTACAGAGAGAGAGAGAGAGAGAGAGAGAGAGAGAGAGAGAGAGAGAGAGAGAAAGGGAAGGGAAGGGAAGGAAAGGAAAGGGAAAGAAAAAGGGAAAAGAAAAGAAAAGAAATGAAAGGAAACAAAAGTAAAAAATAAAGACATAAATGTTGAGTCTTCCAAAGTGTCTAATAAGGAAACACAGTTGTCCCTGTGGCTGACCATAAGAGCTTGGGTTATCTTGGAAGAGTGGAGACACGTTATAGAGAGACTTCTATCTGTCAGTGACAACAGACGTAGGGTCCTGTGAGACCCCTAGATAGAATAATGGGGAGTGGCACATGGGTAGCCATGGAGATGTTATTTCTCTGTCCACGAAGCCTTTTGGGGCCTTGGCTCATGCTCTCATTGCCTATTCCTCTGGGTCTCTGAGTAAAATTATGAAAAGCCTGTTACACAAGGAGATCACAGTCCAGCTTCTCTCTAAGGAAGACTGTACCGTCCCAGGTGAGTGCGTCCCCACCGGAAGCCTGGGAGCCTGTGGCCTCCGCATCCTAAAGCACCTGGAAGACCCCATAAACTTTTTCATGATGCCAGAGAAAAGCCCTACATCCCATCCATACCTTTGCTGGCTGTAAAGAAGTATTCCAAAGCCTTAACTGACAATCCAGAAAGGCAGGTTAAGAATGCACGCAGCAGTCTCATCCAAAGCCACAGAGAAGCTACAATGTTCTAGCAAGGAGGTGCTTTAGTCGGGAAGCCAGACAATATGGGAGGGAGACATTAGATTTTCTAGAATAGGGACAGCTGAAGAAAAAATGATGGCCAAGTCTTGGACTTCAGGAAAGAAAAGTGCAGGTACCTGCAAAGCAGAAGAGTTACACTTAGAGAGAGAGATCAAGAAAGAACACAACTCAATGGCCAGTGGAGACCTTTGTGTCTGTCGGCACTACCTACAGAAGGATGGAAAGAAGGCCTTGAGAGTGTGGCAACACTCACTGTGCCACTCCTCTAGATGCACTCCTCTGTGTGCCTGCCATTTCTTTACCCTGGGTCCGATTCCTTGGACATGGAGGTTTCATGACCTCCAAGGGAGGCTACTTATTTCTGCACTGTTCAGCGTGATTTATTTGGATTTCTACATTCCTCTCTCTATAGCAAAGCTATTTAGGATGGATGGATGGATGGATGGATGGATGGATGGATGGATGGATAGATGGATGGATGGGTGGATGGATGGGGTGGGTGGGTGGATGGATGGATGGATGGATGGATGGGTGGATGGATGGACAGATGGATAGATGGGTGGATGGATGGGGTGGGTGGGTGGATGGATGGATGGATGGGTGGATGGGTGGATGGATGGATGGATAGATGGATGGGTGGGTGGATGGATGGATGGATGGATGGATGGATTTAAGAGAAAAGCTATCTTTTATCTCAATGAAGAATGCTTTTCAAGTTCCCATAGCATCTCCAGGCCAACTTGGCAGTTGGCATTTGTCAAGGGAGAAAAGCTGTTCGGTCTCTATAAAAATTCTAAGGAAGGGAAAGAGAAAAATAGAAGTCAGAGGTGTAGATTTTGTAACCTTTGAAACCTGGATCTATTCCTTTTTGGTACTGCAAAATGGGGAAAATCCAATTCACATCTCTTAGTACTCATTTTACCGTGTTAAGATTTTTGGTCTCCAAACCCTCTCCATTCAGGTCAAATTGAAGGACAGCTCCCAGCTGCAAGAAGGATCCAGGACGGAAGTGAGGGAGAATCCTCCAAGGCACAAACAAGTTAACCCTGAGGGCCAGCAAGGAAGACACTGCAGAGTTGTGTTTTTTACAAGAGCAAGAACTTGTATTTCTTTCAGAAAAGCTCGTGGCTCTTCAGATATAATTACTACTAGAGAAAAAGTTGAGGAATCTAACAGAGAAAGATTTTGACGAGATCAGAGTCAAAGAGTTTGGGCAGGGTAAAGGTTTGAGCCAAAGCCCATTAGCCTAGTAAAAAAAAATAATTGTCTCCCTTGATATAAATTATTTGTGGGCATAGGTTCTAAGAAAAACAATGCTCTCAAAAATCACTATAAACTTAGCCGGGCATAGTGGTGCATGCCTGTAATCCCAGCACTTGGGAGGCCGAGGTGGGAGGATCGGTGAGAGTTTGAGACCAGCCTGGGCTACAAAACTGAGCTCAAGGCGAGCCTGAACTGTACAGCGAGACTCTGTCTCAAAAAGAGAAAAAAAAAATCACTATAAAATCAAAGCAGCAAACTTTCAAAGTCAGGACCCGACCCAAACTCTCCTTGTGGTCAGTGGAAATAGCCTTTGAGGCACCTCTCAGTTTGGAGGTCACCACCAGCCAGGAGCAGGAGGAAGAACCCTCCCAGGGAGAACCCACATAGTTAGGATCTGCGAGAGACCATAATACTGCCTGTGCCTTCATCTCTGAAGTTATGAGAAGACACTGCTGCCTCTGAGTTTATGAATCTAGATGTGGTTCCTTTTTTCCTTAAGAAATTTACTTTGGATCTTTTTCTTAGTTTTTTTTGTTTTATTTTTAGGGTTTTTAAGAAGTCATTGCTGCCGTTGTGGTTCTTTCCTCCCTGCTAGTCTTAGAACTGAGGAACTGGACTCCTGAGAAGCCGCAAAGTATTTAATACCCCCACTGCCATGGGTCACCCTTTACTCCTTTTTCTAGCTGATTTCTACCCGTGCTTCAAGACAGAAAAGAAGCAACATCTTGCTCGGAATGTTTCTCTGATCCTATCACTCTCCCTCCTGTGTATTAAATGGATAACTTGTGCTAGTGCTTATCACAATCTTTAATATCTTAGTTACTTAACTATCTTTCACTCCAATCAAGCTATGCAAAGGGCAAGGAGAATGATTCTCATCTCCATCGACAGCGTCTAACATTTGCCTTGGTGTCATATGAATGAAGAGAGAGAGAGAGGCAGGAGAAGGCAAGGGAAGGGATGAGGAAAAACAAAGGGCAGATGGGAGGAAGGGAGAACAGGAGAACAACTTTACCTAAGAGATATTTCAGATTTTTAGGAAAGTGCTTTTCCAAAAGAACAAAACAAGGGCACTTAACATCCAGATAACCAAGATATGCATCACAAGGAAAAGTCTAAGAGACCTTAGGAAAGTCACATTGTGTGATAAGCATTTCTCTTCCCAGGATCCCTTTTAACATTTAAAAGGATTTGGAAAGTAGTGACTAGGAAGTCAGTGTGAGCTGTCACAGCTGTTTTCCGGAGAACAGCGCCGCAGTTCCTATGAAAAAGCCTAAGTGGGTGGGCAGCAGAGGAGGAAGAGGAAGACACACTCGACGCCCCTCCATATCCCCCCCCCCGCCCCGGGGCCCAGGGAACTCTCTGACTGTGCTCCCTCCCATGTCCTCCTCGCAGGCTGCCGATGTGACGTCGCCAGCTGGCTGCGGATGTGACCTCCTCCCCTTCAGTGCCCCTCCTCAGTGCCGGCTATGAGTTCCTGCAACTTCACACATGCCAGCTTTGTGCTCATTGGTGTCCCCGGCCTGGAGGAAGCCCACTTCTGGTTCGGCTTCCCCCTTCTGTCAATGTACGCTGTGGCGCTGTTTGGAAACTGCGTGGTGGTCTTCATCGTCAGGACGGAGCGCAGCTTGCACGCACCCATGTACCTCTTCCTCTGCATGCTGGCAGCTATTGACCTGGCCTTGTCCACCTCCACCATGCCCAAGATCCTCGCCCTCTTCTGGTTTGACTCCCGGGAGATCTCTTTTAATGGCTGCCTCACCCAGATGTTCTTTATCCATGCTCTTTCAGCCATTGAATCCACCATCCTGCTGGCCATGGCCTTTGACCGTTACGTGGCCATCTGCCACCCGCTGCGCCATGCCGCAGTCCTCAACAACACGGTGACAGCCCAGATTGGCATAGTAGCTGTGGTCCGCGGCTCCCTCTTCTTCTTTCCACTTCCGCTGCTCATCAAGCGGTTGGCCTTCTGCCACTCTAACGTGCTCTCCCACTCCTACTGCGTGCACCAGGATGTGATGAAGCTGGCCTACACTGACACCTTGCCCAATGTCGTCTACGGTCTCACTGCCATTCTGCTGGTCATGGGTGTAGATGTCATGTTCATCTCTTTGTCCTATTTCCTGATCATTCGAACAGTTCTGCAACTGCCGTCCAAGTCGGAGAGAGCCAAGGCCTTTGGGACCTGCGTGTCACACATTGGTGTGGTGCTGGCCTTCTACGTGCCACTCATTGGCCTCTCAGTGGTGCACCGCTTTGGAAATAGCCTTGACCCCATCGTGCATGTTCTCATGGGACATGTCTACCTGCTGCTGCCTCCGGTCATCAATCCCATCATCTACGGTGCCAAGACCAGACAGATCCGCATACGGGTGCTGGCAATGTTGAAGATCAGCTGTGACAAGGACATCCAAACAGTGTAACACGGGTGACTCTTAACAGTCCACTTCCCCCATCCTTCCTGATCTAATACAATAATCCCGTCACAGGAGTTTAACTCCAGTTGGCTGTAAGCACTTCAGTGCTTTTCGCCAGCTGTAAAGCTCATTTACTTCATGGAATATGGTGTACATGAATCCATATTCTATATTACTTGGTTAGAGACTGTGATTAAAATGTGGTAGTGCACACCTCTAATCCTAGCACTCGGGAGACTGAGGCAGAAGGCTCACTGAGAATTCAAGGCCAGCCTTAGCTACCAAGGAAGTTCATAGTGAAACCCTGTCTCAAAATAGCCAAAAATAAATAAATGAAATGAAATGAAACAGCCTTGTAACATAAGTAAAAACAATTAGGATCTAAAATTGAAACTGACTTGAAAAACAGCCTATGCTTTGGAAGAAGTGTGCTCAAATTATTGGTGATGTTAGTTTTGTGCCTATTTTCTTAGTTATGCATATATTGTTTGATAAGCACAGGTTTTTAAGTGAGGGAAATAAAACTGCTCATTTAAGAAAACCATAGTCCTCATTCTGGGGTTTTTATACATTACCTGGATTTTCCAAACTCTTAGTAAGAGCACTTACAGATATATCTTGTGCACTTCTAAGGCTCCAGGCCCTGTGATAAGATTTTAGTGATCTTTAAAATTTTATAGGCTAGATAACACTTTTGTGCCCTCATTACAAGTGACAGAAATGAAGCTCCCATTGGCAAGGTAATTAAGTCACACCGCTCATGTGTGCTGTGCCAAAGATTTGAAATTAAATTTGATAATTGAATGTAGTTACTTAACTGCCATGTCATGTCCCTTCCCCTTAACATCTGCTATTTATTTCCTCCACCTGCACAAGGCCTCTGTTTTCCTTCTGCTGCACGCTAAAATAATGTCTTTGTGTTTGTCCCGAGAGGTAACCCTGGGGCAGCAAATTCAGACAAGTTCATTCTTCCCTTTCACAGCGCCTTTCATGGTGTGAGCACATAATTCTTCCCAGATGAAGGGAGAATAGTTTTGGCTCCGTTGTCTCGTATCTCCTTCATAATGTCTTCCTTTTTTAAAACTATATCCTGTATCTGCCAAATATTTTGAATATACAGCATATAATATTAAGTGAGTTTTAACTTAGGTAACTGATCAAAGAACTTTTAAAGTGTTTGCGAAGTGTTATCTCTATGCTGTTTTTATGTTTATGTACTCCTATGAACTAATATTTGTAAATGTGATTTTTTGTCTTTTTTCCCATTAGTGCAGGAATCCCCTTCCATATCTGTCAAGGTGCTGAATGCCTCTTTTCAGCTGATTGCCTCTGGAGGTCAGCTGTCTCCACGGAATCGTCCACCAGTTCCCATGAGCAGCAAAAACCTGAGCGCAACAGTTGGGACTGTGTGGGCCTGGGTGGGTGCAGAATTTCAGACTAGGATGATGAATAAATTCTGAAAACAGACAGTGGTGATTGTGCGGAACAGTATGAATGTACTTGCTGCCACTAAACTATATACTTAATGTTCAAAATGGCACAGTTTATGTTATATAAATAATAAATAATTACCAAACATAATTTAAAATGTTTTGTTACAAATGTGATACAAAACATATTAAAATTATTATACTTTGGATACATTGGGTTAAAAAAATATTTCAAAGTGTTTATCTTTTAAAGAGGTTCTAAAAAAGAAAATATTTAGTCTAAAGTAGCAAAGATTTAATAGTAGGTCTACTAAGGTAGTAACAGGCTCAGAGGTTTTAGAGGAAATATTTTCAGTTCTCAGACACCATTATGAAGCACACAAACTGCATTCACATCTGGTCGCATAGCTCAAGGCCGAGACAAGAAGAACAGCAATGGTCCTGTCACTGTGCCCTGACACCTGGGTAAGTCACACGGTTTCCTTTTTTTATTTATTTATTTTTCGTATTTTAGGGAACAGTCTACAGGGTGTTCAGGGTCTCACTATTAGATCGGGCTCACAGTGATCCACCTATTTATAAGCCTCTCAAGAGCTGGGATTGCTGGGTGTGGTGGCACATGCCTGTAATCCCAGCACTTGGGAGGCTGAGGCAGGAGGATCGCTGTGAGTTCAAGACCAGCCTGGGCTACAAAAGTGAGCTCAAAGCCAGCCTGAAATGCATAGCAAGACCCTGTCTCAAAAAGCCAAAAAAAAAAAAAAAAAGAGCTGGGATTACAGGTCTGTGCCACCCTGCCCAGTCTCAATGTCAATTGCTATCTCAGCATGCCCTGGAGAACAATCCCAGCATGGCAGGCCTGGGCTTGGAGGTGCTTTCATCCACTGAGCTATTTGGCTGGCCCTCTTCACACACTTTTCTATGACCTCTTATTAGATTTTATTTCTGAGGCAAAAATATAGAAAAAAAGTTTGAATTCCAGGTATACTTTACAGATCCTTCTATGACTATCACATAATAATTTAGCCAGATCTTTCTAAGTAGAATAATAAAATGATAGTCATATATGAGACATAACCACATGATCTTGTTTTTTCTTTTTGAAGAAGTGCTATTTTTATTAGAAGCTTTGTAATACTATTCAACTTTCAAAATCTTGTGTATTTATCATTTTAATATAGACCTGAGTTCAATCCCCAGTACTGCAGGCAGTGCCAGCCCCAGAACCCTGGGCATGTTGGCACATGCCTATAATCCTAGTACTGAGAAGGCTGAGACAAGAGAATCATTGTAACTCTTTTTAAAAAAATTATTACTTTTAATAAGAAATAACAAGGTGATAGTTTCAAAACACATTAGTAGTACATTCCCAATAATTGATACAATCCATTTTGTTGTCCTCATGGTAGTTATATAGAGCACAGGGTGTAGACATGATAATTTTTCTGATCATTATTGGTACAAAAAATTTTCTTTTCATTGAACTAAGAGAAAGTAGTTGTATACATAGTCCAGTGTTCCATAATCACAGAGGGTTATTGGCAAAACTGTCAAATCACATGATGTTGTGATGGTTAATATTATTTATCAGCTTTGCTGGTTGGATATGATGTGCAGATGTTTAGTGAAACATTTTTAGATGCTTCCATTAAGGTATTTTTGGATATCATTAACATTTAAATCAATGAACTTTGAATAAGCCACACTTCCCTCTGTAATGTGGATTCAATCCAATCAGTTTAAGGAACTAATAAAACATTCTCTCTGCTAAGAGGGAACTCCATGCCAGCCACAGTCTTAGAATCTACACTACAACCTTGACCTTTCTTGAATGTCTCCCTCGCCAGGAAAGCCTGCAGGTTTTGGATTCCCTAGCCTTTATAATCATGGCACCAACTCTCCTTTCAATTAATTAAGTTTGTTGGTACATTTTCGACGCGTATGTTGATCACATCCGTCATTGGGAGCTTGTATCTGTACATCACACATCTTGATCTTTTTTTCCCATTCTGCCCCCCTCCCCTCAGTCCCTTTCCCTCCTATTTATGAAAGTTTTGTTGCCATGTTTTCCTTCTTTTCCCATTTTTTTCTTCTCTCTTCCTCCCTCCCCTTCCCTCTCTAGTTCCTCAACCCATTTAAATGTTTCCTTCCTATTTCACAATATCTATTATACATTTTGGTCCTTATTCACACCTTCAGTTTCTCACAACAGAGAAGCGATGTGATATTTACATGTGTGTCCAATTTATTCCACCTAAGCGTATGGTCTTAAGATGCACCCATTGAAATAGAAATATCTCAAGTTTATCCTTCCTTAAGGCTCAGGAGTACTCTGCTATACTAAGAATATATACAATACACATCTTTCATTGATTGAGATGCATTCGGGTTGTTTCCAATATTTAGCTATTACAAACTTTGCTATCAACATGAATGTGCATGCATCACTGCAGTATGTTTTTATTTTATTTTATTTTATTTTTATGTATTTACTACGGGGTCTACAGAGTCTCACCATTAAATCGGACTCATAATGATCCACCTGTTTACAGCCTCCCAAGAGCTGGGATTACAGGTGCGCGCCATCACTTCCAGTCTCATTCACTGTCTCAGTGCACCCCAGGGCGGGGCTGGCATAGGAGGCTGTGGATCAAACCCTGGCCCCTGCATCTGCCTGAGCAGGTGCTATGCTCTGCTGACATACCGGCCAGCCTGGTAATGAAGCTTCTAATTCTCTCAGGCAGACACAAAGATGAGGGAAATTGGTGGGCCATAGGGAACCTCTTGTTTTAGTTTGTTACAGAATCTCCACACTGATTTCCACAGGGGTCCCACTGGCCTCCACCCATGCCAACAATGCAGAAGGAGATCGTAGGACTAATTCTTAATGGAAGTCTCTCTATCTGTCTTATTTTCTATCTACCCATCTTCCTAGTGGCCTGAAAGTTGAAAACAGAGAAATTATCCTTTTGAGCACCTAAGTGATGAGGTAGAACTGAAAATGGTAGAAATCATAAAACCTATAAAATGGAAAATACAGAATAGATTAACCTTCCAGCCTAATTTTTGATATGCATGCAAATTAACTAACTTCAAAATTTTATAAAATTTATTTGTTAAAATCATGTGCTTCAAGGTCAAAGACAGACTAATTGCTAATTCTTCATGATTCATAAATTCTAAAACCAAAACTTCTGTAGAATCAACTCAGAAACCTATCTCTGGGTAGCCCAGGGCCTCATTCCATAAATATGCTTCTTTGGAAACATGTAATGATGCTTTTCATATGTGCACCTTAGCTGCAGCAAGGTAATAAAGCTAGCTTTGTTTGGCTGCAGCTATATGCCTGAAGCCTCTTGCTGGTGAGCTTTAGCAAGATGGCAAACACATGAGTGTCGCATAAGCATGAGGGAACAAATTGCAAAAACTGGACATTGTTTCAATTTGAGTGTGACAAAGCAGAGTCAGAGACAAAGACTTGGGTGAAATACCATAAATAAGACATGCTTCTGGGGGACAGGAGCGAGGGAACAGAAGAGTGACACCAGAAGAGTGAAAATTCAAAATAGAGGGGGTCAGTGAGATGGCTCAGCAGTCTAACGTACCTACTTAGACAACCTCAGGGACCACGGTTTGATCCCTGACACCACATGCTGCACCAGCCCCACCCCCAGGGCAGGCTGAGCTGGCTATAATATAAAAAACAGTAATAATAATTTTTAAAAGGCTGGGCGTGGTGGCACACGCCTGTAATCCCAGCACTTGGGAGGCTGAGGCAGGAGGATTGGTGCGAGTTCGAGACCAGCCTGGGCTACAAAAGTGAGCTCAAGGCCAGCCTGAACTACATAGCGAGACCCTGTCTCAAAAAGACAAAAAAAAAAAAAAAAATTTAAAAAAGAAAATTCAGTATAAATATATTACCAAGGACACTGACCAATCCACCAGGAGTTCTGTACCAGATGTCTTGTAGAACCATCTGTCTGAATGAAGGGCTCAGACACTTGTACACCAGCTCATTCTTTTTGGGCGGGTGGGGAGAGGCCACTACCAGGAGTCAAACTTAGGACCTTGAGCTTATGCCACTGAGCTATATCCCTGGCCATCACCTCATTCTTTTTCAACTGAGATTTGCCCCTGGGATTTTAAATACTCTGTATTTTTAATGTGTGTTTTGAAGAAAGCTTAAGCAGAAAAGCAGAAAGCAAGGGGCAACTACTTGAGATGGAAAGTGAAATGGATGAAAGCATCCGCCTTAACTACTGGTGATGGCAAAGGGGAGCTGAGGAGGTGTCATGTGTGACAGAGAGGGACAAGTCTCTTCTACTTGAAACCCCCACTTACTGCAGCCTCTCTAGTCATCCTCTACTATAATAGCGCTTTACTTATCCTACAAATAACCATTTGAGGTGACCATTCTGCAGGCTAGGAACAGAGACACAAAGATGTTATAGAATTTTCTCAAAGTCACTGTCATAAAAGGCACAGTGCAGACTTGAACCTGGATCTTTCTAATATGCATCTTCATTCATCCTCATTCTGTTACTCTTGATGAAAGCTATAGCCTAACCAGCAGGCTTTGGCTGGCCCAGGTAAGCAATTAAAACAAAAAAAATCTTGAGAAATTACTTTTTGGGGTAGAAATGACTCTGGACAAATCACATCTCTATGTTTTTCTATCTGAAACTTAGGCATGGGGCAGCCTCTGCCCTTCAGACTTCAACGAGGGCTTAGACATAAAACACAAAATCATTGGATTCCAAGGTTTCCATGTCTCCTCTGATAGAGAAAGAAGAACAGTGACTAAAACCAACCATCCCTATTCTTGCAGGTTCACTCTGTGAAGTTATGGGCTGCTCCTTACTTTTGAAGTTATTTTATTGAGATCTGATTGATGTACAAAAAACTGAAGGTATCTAGTGTACAATCTGATAAACTTGGTACAACTATACCCACCGGAAACCTACACTACAATCAATACAATAAACCCATCCATCACCTCTAGGTGCTTCCTCCTGAATTGTTCCCGCTATTTTTAGTCAAGTCACTCTACAATGGGGTTCTACGCTTCCAAAAGATGGACGAACTGAGCCACTCATACCTACATAGATGCAGCTTGAGAGCAGAGGTAAAGTAAAATAAGTGGGATACACAAACTCAAATATCTCATGAGAAACGCTCCCTACACAGATGAAGGGCAAAACAGAAGTAAGGAGAAACTCAAATTCAAACTACACGTTCCATTTTTAGTATTTCAATATATATGGTAATTTGTTCCATGCACACTAATAATTTATCCTAGTTCGTTGAAAAGAAAGTTTGTGCTGTTGCTTATTTGTTTCTTTTTTGTAAGAATCTTCTTTGGTTTATGTCTTGTACTGCGTCACTAGATATTTTCAAGATGATGATAATGTAATAACATTGTTATTCTCTTATTTTTGGTTGTGAAATTTTGTTTGGTTTTTTTTTTTTTTTTTGTAAAAGGAAAAAAATTCTACCATCTTTACAAAATTTTAAGTGCATATATATTATTGTTGATCAGAGGTCCCATGTTGTGCTATTTAATCACTGTCTCCTGTCCTGTAGCATATCATGTGCCCTTAGAACTAGTCCAGAGAGAATTAGGGGAGGATTAGAAGTTTAAATTTTTTTTAATCTTGTATGTGTTTTGCCTCACTCAGCAACTCAGACTCATGGTGATGCTCCTGTCTCAGCCTCCCCAGGGCTGGTATTGCAGGTATGCACTACCACACTGGGTTTCAGTGTCTGGCATGGCATGTAGTACTTACTGGGGATCGAATCCAGGTCCTTGCACTTGCCAGGCACTAGCTTAGGCCTCTGAGCTGTCTCCCCAGCCCAGGATCAGAAGTTTAGGACTGATCCCTAGGATAGAATGAGAGCTCTGAGTTGTATTTCCTCTTCTGCCACTAGGTAGATGACTTTAGCTAATTTATATAAACTCTTTGGGCTAATACAAAGGTTACATTCTATGATTTCTAAATCCCAGACCTGTTTCATATATGATATCTCTGAATGCCATTAAAAAGTCACACGCAGTTCCACAGTCCTGCAGGGCTTCTTTGAGGACATCCTCTGTGCACATGGACAGCCAGCCTCTTCCCTGTGGACACTCCCATCGCCCCTAACATGGCATTTTTCTGCATGGTCACCTACCTCTGTTCCTGCCAGTTGGGGCTCTTTCCAGAAATCAAAACTGCACCCAGAGCCTGGGGATTTTCCACCCGAGGAGACATTCACAAGTTCTCTGGAAGGAAGCTGGGCCCAACAGAGGGAGCAGATGTTCTGTGAGTCATCCAGTCAATTCACTCGCTGTGAAACTCATTTCCCTCATCTGTTTTTCTAAGGATAATAACTGCATCTGCTCCTAGGTGCTTTTATGAGAACTGTGTGCAATATAAGCCATGGGCCTCATTTAGCGCAGCGCTTGGTACATAGCAAGAACTCGATAAATATGTGTCATTATTATTACCGTAGGAGGGAAGGAGATAGTAATTCTCAGCCCACAGACATGGGGGGAGGGGTAGAAATATGCCTGGGGCCACGATGAGCAAGCCACAGTGCTTCATTTCTTTAATTTCAAAGCGAGAAAAAGAAAATTAAAATGATGCAGAACTTCGGAGTTTGATCCCCAGTATCACATGCTGGGCCAGCCCTGCCCTGTATCTTCAAAGTAGTTGCTCAGATTACCAGAGACAGACATGCAAGAGTGATTAAGCAATATGAACACTAACTGTTCTTTTCAGTGAACTAATAGAAATTAGTAGAAATATATATATTGCATATATTATATAGTGTATACATTATATATACACTAATACTATAAGTAGTAATATATATTATATAATATATATATTTCATATGTATATATATATATATATATATATATATATATTTCTCTCCTTCCTTCTTTTCTCCTTTCCCCCATCCCACTTGTTCTTTTCTTTTCAGCATTTTCCCTTCTTTTACAATATCCCGTGTACCTTTTGGCTCTTGTTTGCTCTTTCAGGTTCTTACAATAGGAAGACAGTATTTGCACATGCCCGTCTGATTTATTTCACCTAGGAGAAAGGTCTCTAGTTACATCCATTTACCTGTAAAAGCCTCAAGTGTACTTTCCTTTTCTGCTGAGTAGAACTTCATTGTATAAAAATACCACATCTCTTTATCCACTCCTCAAAGCCAGTTTTTCTTACAAGTCTCACCAAGTGAAATGAGCTGCAAGCTTGACATTGAAGAGTCCGCCAGGAGTGGTGGCGCACACCTGTACTGCCAGCTCTCTGGGAGCCTCTAATAGGAGACGTGCAAGTTCAAGCCCAAGCTGGGCAACTTAAGAGACTCAGTGAGACACTCTGTCAAAATAAAAAATAAAAAATCTGACAGTACAGATCAGTGGGAAGGCGTTCAGTTCAATCTCTGATATCAAAAATGTTTCTTCTTCTTCTTCTTCTTCTTCTTCTTCTTCTTCTTCTTCTTCTTCTTCTTCTTCTTCTTCTTCTTCTTC
>PVJA010041405.1:0-17917 GCA_004027025.1 Myocastor coypus
TCTTCTTCTTCTTCTTCTTCTTCTTCTTCTTCTTCTCCCTGTTCCTCCTCCTCCTCTTCTTGTTGTAGTTGTTGTTCTTCTTCTTCTTCTTGTTCTTGTTCTTCTTGTTCTTCTTCTTCTTCTTCTTCTTGTTCTTCTTCACTTTTTTCATTTAGCATAATGATCTCTGGTTCCATCCATATAGTGACAAAGGACAAGATTTCATTGTTTCCCCCCACCAGCTATGGTAAAACACACCTGTAGCCCCTGCACTTGAGAGGCAGAGCTAGGAGGATTTCTGTGCATTCAAGGCCAACGTGGCAACACAGTGAGTTTAAGGCCAGTCTGAACTATACAGCGAGACCCTGTCTTCACCCTCTGCCAAAACATTTCATTTTTTAAATGGCTGAATACTATTCTAGTGTGCCTATGTATTACTTATTTTTTATTTAAAATTTTTTTTAAATTTTTTTGTGGACCAGGGTTCAAACTCACGACCTTGCACTTGCCGAGCAGGCACTTGTGCCTCGGAGCTATTTTCCCAGCCCAACTTATTTTTTAATACATTCATCAGTTCATAGACAGTGATACTGTTTCCATTTCTTGACTATTGTGAATACAGCTGCAATGAACATGGGAACTCAGATGTCTTTTTTACATATGGATTTAATTTCTTTGGACATATAGCCAGTAGTGAGGTTTGTGAGTCACATGGGAGCTGCATTTTTAGTTCTTTGAAAGATTTCCATTCTGTTTTCTTTTTTTTTTATTTTTTATTTTAAATCAGTTTATTTATTTATTTTTTTTTGGCAGGACTGGGGTTTGAACTCATGACCTTACACTTGCCAGGCAGGCACTTGTGCCACAGAGCTACCTCCCCAGCCCCTCCATTCTGCTTTCTATAATGGCTGCTCTAATTTATATTTACAACTGTGTGTTAAGAGTTCCCTTTTCTCCATATCTTCACCATCACTCATTATTTTTAGGCTTTCTGGTAACAGTTATATTAACTAGAATGAGGCAAAAATCTCATGGTGGTTTTGTTCTGCATTTCTCTTGTGATTAATGATGTTGAGCTCTTTTCATATACCTAGTAGCTGTATCTTCCTTTGAGAAATGTCTATGTAGGTCTATTGCTTTTCTTAAAACCTGGAGGGTATGTAAGAAGAAGTAAGATATGGTATGTAAATGTACCAACTTCCTATGATGAATATGATCATTATATATTATAAACATGTACTAATAAAAATAAAAATTAAATAAAAATTAAGTTGTATTTTTGCCACTGAGTTTTTAAGAGCTCCTTCTGAATTCTGGGTATCAATCTCTTGTTACATATGTAGTACGCAAATATTGTATTTTTTCTTTATTTTGTGGGTTGTATTTTCTTTCTGTTTTTTTTTTTTTTTTTCAGAACTGGGGATTGAACTCAGGACCTTGTACTTGCCAGGCAGGCTGTGGTACAAGAAGTGTGGTATACAGAAGCTTTTAGTATGACATATTCTCCTCTACTACTACTACTACTACTACTACTACTACTACTACTACTACTACTACTACTTATTACTACCACTATCACTACCCACTACTACTATTTTCTTCTGCATTTATTTCTTGTGCTTCTGGAGTCCTTCTCCAAAAAATCTTTGCTCATTCTAATATACTGAAGCATTTTCTCATGCTTTCTTCTAGTTGTTTCACAGTTGTGCTTTTTAAATTTTAACTTTAAAAAACTATTAATTTATTTAAAAAAATTTAAGCTGGATGTGGTGGTGCACACCTGTAATCCCAGCACTTGGGAGGCTGAGGCAGGAGAATGATTTGAGTTTGAGACCAGCCTGGGCTACAAAAGTGAGCTCAAGGTCAGTCTGAACTGCATAGTGAGACCCTGTCTCAAAAAGACAAAAAAAAAAAAAAAAAAAAAAAAATCAGTGGACTAAAGTGCCTACTTAGGCAGATGCAGCAACTGCGGTTTGATCCTCATGTGCTGTTGTGCTGTGCTGGCCCTGCCCCCAGGGCATGCTGAGGTAGCAACTGGGACTGGGTGTGGTAGCATGTGTCTGTAATCCCAACACTTGGGAGGCTGAAAACAGGAGGATCACTATGAGTCTGAGCTATGTAGTGAGACCCTGTAGTGATCCTCTTGTCTCAGCCTCCCCAGTGCTGGGATTACAGGCATGCACCACCACCCATGGTTTTGGTGGCCGGCATGGTGTGCCTGGAGTTCTGGGGCTGGCATGGTATGTAGTACTGGGGATCAAACTCAGGTTCTTGCACTTGCCAGGCAGTGCTTAGATGCTGAGCCATCTCTCTAGAGCTAAATTTTAACTTCTTACTCTTGCAAGTTTCCTAATGTCTACAAACATGGTCAAGATGTTCACTGCTAAAATTTTGCAAAGTATAGTTTATGTCAGTGTTCTTCAATTTTTTATTTCACATTAGTTTTAATTTATGGACAATTGGCTTATTACAAACCATCCTCTTCAAAGCATACTGACAAAGGCGACCAGCGGCCTCTAATGCCCTTCAGTTTATTGCAGTGTAGCATATGGGTAGGCCTCTTCTTGACAACATCCCTCCACCGACTCCTATGACTTGTTTTTCCTGCCAACTCTTAATTATCCTTTAAGATCGTTATTTGTCTCGGCATCACCTACTAGCATTAAATATAATTATTCTGTTTTCTTTCAATTTTCTTCTTTCTCTTAACTTGAGCATTCTTATTTATGCTGAATGGCTTCTACTGCCAGTTATTAGCTGATAACTCTCAAATCTATATCCTCAGGCTTTAAATGCTTTGAGCTTTATACTTGGATTATTTTCCTTGGTAAGATTCCTAACTATATATAATTTGTGTATCTTTCTTTGGAGGCAATTTATCAGGAATATGTCCACAATGGGGCTCATCTTTCCCCAAGAAGCCTATTGTTACATAAGAACTCATCCTCTATTCAGAAAGTCCCATGTTGGTTAGTAGCACCCCTATCATTTATCATTCAAACCAAAAGCAGAAGTCATTGATCTTATTATCCTTATGTTTCATACCAAAAAGAAAAAAAAATTTTAAGTATCTCTGAGCATATCCAAAATACCTCTCACATATACCCTGTTCTCTTCTTATGTTATAAATCTCAACATCTTGCAACAGACTACTGCTATAAGCCTTACAGCTAGCGTCCTAATACGCAGTGTCTAGTGGCTTGCCTGTTAGCTCAGTGGTTTAAGGTCCTGCATGGGCAAACCCAATGCAACACGGGGGAATCGTGGTTAAATTCCTAGCTCCACATGAAAACACCAGAAAGGATCTGAAGGCAGCCTGAGCCAGAAAAAAAAAAAAAAAAAAATCCTCCTAATATACAGTGTCTTATCTTCTTCAATCTACCTTCCATACATTTTTGATTCTTTCGTATCATCAGAGTCAACTCATCATTTCCTCCTCAAAAAGTTACAAAGGCCCTCTGTTAGTTACATACCAAATGCAAGTCTTTTTTAACTTTATTTATTTATGTTATGGCTGGCTTAGTCTACCCTGAGGACAGGGCTGGTGCAGCATGTGGTGCTGGGGATTGAACCCTGGTTCCTGTGGTTGCCTAAGCAGACGCTTTAGACCACTGAGCTATCTCGCTGGCCCTCCAAATGCAAAGTGTTAAACATGGAGTTCAAGGCTTTTTTCCTTCCTGTTATTCCTTCTTGGGAAAGTAAGACCATGCATCTTATTTTCTGATTATAGGTAACCACAGTTCCCCATAGTAAGCACTTAAAATCTACACATTTTTTTTTGCTTTTGTGCTGCTATTACCTTTTCTTCTCTGTCTGCAATGCTCTCCTAGCCCTACACTGCCTTTATAAATCCAACCCATCATCCTTCAAGGCTGAGCACAAGCAGTCTCTTCTGAAGAACACTTCCTCTTTTCTAGGTTCCTATGATACCTTTCCATGATACAAACAGCCCCTTGCAGTACATGTGCCTTAGGCTCACCACCACTGCCATATACCATGTAATTTGTTGGTTGTTATAAAGCTAAGCAGATAGGCATCAGGAAGAATACAGGGATTTCCAGATTTACTTCACAATATGCTATTCAATTTGGCCTGGACTTTATAGGCATTTCTCTTGGTCCTATGTAAGACTAAAATATGACTCAACTGTTGAGAACAGACTGATATTCCTGATACTTTCACCTCCTGAACATAGAACCCTGAATATATTAATTTTCACTGTATTCTAGCTAGTATGTGTGCCCTCACCAGTAGTGAGAAATGGCAGGAAGTAGAGAGTGGGGAAAAAAAAGACATTATTTGTGGATATTTAAGAAGAGTTTTTCAAATAAGTTGTAAGTTTAAAATTAGTGCAACTGGGAAGGCGAGATAGCTCGGTGGTCTAAAGTGCCTGCTTATGCAAACTTAGGCAACTGCAGTGACCACAGTTCGATCCTTGGCACCACATGCTGGGCCAGTCCCACCCTCAGGGAAGGCTGAGATGGCACAACATAAATAAAAAGCATAAAATTAGTGTAACTTACCATGTTCATTTACTAATTCATTGTTAAAGATATTTATTGTGTGCCTACTGTTTGTCCAGTACTCTAGTAATCATTAGGAAGACAAAGGTAAAGTGGAAAAAGTTCTTGTATACTGTGAACCCACTCATGCCTTAAAAGGGAAACAGAACAGTAAAATATAACATAATAAGTGATACATATTAGAAAGGAAATGGAAGGTTGCTATGGTTCAGATAAAAGCCAGGAAGATAAGATAAAGTGAAAAGTAGAAGTCTCTCTAGGGTGGCACTTAGACTGAGATCTGAAGGAGAACTGAGAGAGAGTGCTAATAAGCCAGGGACAATGATTCCAGGTGAAGAAAATTATTAACTGAAAACTCCCAGAAGTAAGAAAGAAAGTTCTAGGAAGTGGCAGGAATATAAGTATGAGAGAGAATGAAAGAGCTCAATTCAGAGAGGCTGGCAGAAGGTACCTCTATAAATATAAATCTCATCTGGCTTAGATTTTAATCTGATCATAAGATGCCAATGAAGAATTTTCAGAAGTTACATGGTCAGAATTGTGCTTTTTAAAATTCCCTCTGGCTGCTGGTGGATGATGGTATGGAAGAGAGTAAGAGACAAGATCAATCAAGAAACAAAAGTAATCCATGTGAAAACCCCTGGTGCAGTCAGCAGAAATGAAAATAAATGAGGGCTTGGGCCCGGTGGGATGGCTCAGTGGTCTAAAACGCCTGCTTGGGGAAGCTTGGGCAGCTTCAGGGACTGCAGTTCAATTCCCCAGCACCACATGCTGCGCCAGCACTGCCCTTGGGGCGGGCTGAGCCAGCCATAAAAATGAGTGAATAAACAAACAAAGGTTCTGAAACAAGAAAAAAATAAATAAATAAAAAATTAAAAAAAAAAGAAAATAAATGAGGTCTAGTGAGATAGTTCAGCAGACTAAGCTCCTGCACAGTCAAGTGCAGGGACCAGGGTTTGATCCATGGCACCACATACTGTGTTGGCCTGGCCCCTGGGTGCAATGAACCAGCAACCATACCATGGGTGGTGGCTCTTGCCTGTAATCCCAGCCCTGAGAAGGCTGAAAACAGGAGATCATTATGAGCCTAAGCTGCATAGTGAGACCCTGTACAAAAAAGAAAACAAAATAAAATAAAATAAATGGATATTTCCAAGTCAAATCTGAGTAGTAGAACCAGTGAGATATATTGAAGGCTATAGTAAATTAATGTCTCATCGCTGAGGGTTTTTATAGGTAAGAGGACAGAGATATCTGCATTTGACAATTTAGAGATGGTTGAGAGAATTCCTCTGTTGTGAGAAAGAAAACATGCTGTCAAGTCCTACTGAGCACAATGACTCCTTCTGATTGCTGCACTATTAATCTTGATTTTGTAAGTGAGAAAACCCTGTGGGATTCTTACCTTTTGACTCAGACAGTATAGTTTCAAAGATTCATTAATGAGATAAATTAGCTTCTACTTCTTATGCTACTTTCACTATAAAAACTTCTTTTAATGGGGCCTGGTGGGATAGCTCAGTGGTCTAAAGTCCCTGCTTGGGAAAGCTTGGGCGGCTGTAGGGAACGAGGTTCGATCCCTGGCACCACAATCTGTGCCAGCCCTGCCCTCAGGGTGGGCTGAGCCGGCCATAAAAATAAACAAACAAAAGTTCTGAAACAAGAAAAAAATTAATAAAATAAAAAATTCCTAAAAAAACCCTTTATTTATTTATTTAGGCTTTTCGAGACAGGGTCTCACTATGCAGTTGAGGCTGGCCTTGAGCTCACTTTTGTAGCCCAGGCTGGTCTCGAACTTGCACTGATCCTCCTGCCTCAGCCTCCCGAGTGCTGGGATTACAGGTGTGCACCACCACGCCCGGCAGCCTTCTTTTAATTATTTGCCCACCTAGAGACAGTGATTTAGTTCAGTGCTCTTGAGTGTCTGCTTTGCTAAGCAAGCTTAGGCAACCTCAAGGACCATGGACGGATCCCTGGCATCACATGCTGTGCCAGCTCACCCTCAGTGCAGGCTAAGTCAGCCATAACATACATACATACATACATACATACATACATACATAATACATACAGTTTAAAAAATTATTTGCCCTCTTAAATATCACTTTAGCTATCTAGATGAAGTTATTTTATTTATTTTTTTCTGTATTTAGGACAGGGTCTACGGGGCTCACTATGTAGACCAGACTCAGCGATTCTACTGTTTTCAGCATCTGAAGTGCTGGGATTATAGGTGCATGCCACCATACCCAGTCTTAGGTGACTTACTTACTTTATTTATTTATTTATTTATTTATTTATTTATTTATGGCATTGGGGATTGAACTCAGGACACTGTGCTTGCCAAGCCAGCACTTATTCCACTGAGCTATCTCCCCGGCCCTAGATGAAATTATTTTAAATTATTTCCTACATTAAACATAACCACCTTAAAAATAGTATTATTTTCTTATCGCAAAACCAAGTAATACAGAATGTAAGTCTTTTCTGCATTTTACTATCTGGCTTTTTTTTTTGCAATAGTTTATGAAAGAATAAACAGTAAGCATTTATGTTTGTGAAACCATAAAATGATGATCTGCCCATTGTATCATAAACAGAACAATTTCTCTGTATATATACTGATTTAGCAAATTTCTCATGTGGCTATAACACTAAGAATAAGTAATTTTCAATTTTAGCTAGGTTTAATGAAGAATTCTGACTACCATGTTTTCCAAACTTCATTTTGGACTTGAAAAAGGAAGAAAAAAAAATTGCAGCACATCATCTGATAGTTAGTTTTAAAGATGATAACAACTGACTAACAGTTGTAGATCTCATGCTGAGATTAAACACCTTTATATAATTGAAAGATATCCAAGCATTGGTATACTAAGTACATTCATGAATAATATAACAAAACTATGAACTTGTGTCATAACAGCAATATTTAAATCTTAGTTTCAAATTTATTTCTAACAGCAAAAGGAGATTAGAAATTCTATTAAATAATAGGAAAAATGTTCCCTGACAAACTAAATAAGTGCCCAGTATATTAAAAAACGGGAAAATCTATCTTTGGAAAGTACACATCTAAGCTATGCCATAAGAAATTTATGAACTGGGCATGATGGTGCACAGCTATAACGGCAGCACTTCGGAGGCTGAGGCAGGAAGACTGTTGCAAGCTCAAGGCCAGCCTGAACTACATAGTGAAACCTTGTCTCAGAACAAAAAAAGGACTGACTTTCTTTTAGTAGTAGATGCAGATCTAGATGCTGAAAAAGAGTCAAGAGCTAACATTTCCAGGGAGATAAGATCATCTGCTAATATTTAAATGTCAGTGAAAGATGTTTGGTACACCTCCCCTTCCTTTGCTTTCACTCTTTCAAAACTCCTGAGTTGATTTAGTTCTAAGAGTGCCTTTTCTCTTTCTTAATTTAACTGATTTGCTAAATTATCACCTTATGTTTTTAAAAAGCAAAACCCATTCTCCAAGTCAAGAGTCTGCTGGAGGATCATGCTTAGGCTAAAAGAATAAACAAAACCACCCACAAACTATAATATATCGTTTTCTCATTCTACATATTGTACAAGAAACCAGGTTGTATAGATCACTAACCAGTTACTTTTTACTTGGGAGAAATACCCTCTTTTCTACCTGATACTGCTTCTGTGATATTTTGCTGTGTGGCACAGAAATTGAAGCACGATATCTTCAATGCATACTTCATTAAGTAAATGTGTAATTCATGACCATTAAACAAACTAAGAACAATCTCTTAAAAAAAAATTATGTCTCTGGTACAGGGTCTCACTACACAGCTTGAACTCATAGTGATCCTCCTGTTTTCAGCCTTCCCAGGTCTGGGATTATAGGCATGCACCACCATGCCCAGTCTCTCAGTGGTGGGCTAAGCATACTCAGGTAGGGCCAGCACAGAATGTGGTGTGGAGGATTGAACCTTCATCTTTGAGCTTGCCAAAGCAGGCACTTTAGTCTGCTGAGCTAACTAAGGTAATTTAGGCTGGAGCTATGTCATTGGTCCTAAGAACAATTTTGACAAATTACTAATTACAAGAAATCAACTATGGTCATAAAGAAGTAGTCAACTATTCTCACAGATAAAAGTAACTTGGGTAGCCTTTTCCCCTCCCTATTCATCAACATATTTACCACTTTTTATTTGAGGAAATCAGATTAAACCAAGTGAGGCTTTGTCTTAGTTACTTTTCTTGCTGCTGAGACAAAATATTCTTCCTCAAAGCTAAAGGAGGAAAGGTTTATTTAGCTCACAATTTGTAGAGGTTTCAGCTCATAGTTTGCGGGCTCCAAAACAGTGAAGCATTGCAGAGGTGAAATAGTTGATGGCAAGCAGGCAGACAAGAGCAAGCAAGGGATAACAGATCATTTTACCCCTGTATCCTAGCTAGGCTCATCAGGGTGGGCAGCGCTCACACCCTTAATCCTTGTGTTCTTGATTCTAGCATTGCACCAAGAATCAATTCCAGCATTACACACTATAGACGGTGCCACTTCTGGAAAAGCCTCACTTATGACTGCATGAGGTTTTAACATCTCAACACATGATAACAGGCATCTATGTCATGTTCTCATACCTTTTATCAGCTCAATGTTCATTGTACAAAATTCACAACAACCTTTCAGAACCCAGTAGTCTACTCTTGATGCAGGGGAAAATGATCCCCAACCTGAAGAATTCATGTTCTCTAAAACCGATGAATGAATTTTAGGAACAAACGGAGGTTATGAGCAGAACAGATTTATTAAGAGAAAGAAAGCTTCTGTCTGGGAAGAGGGACAGAAGGGGACCCGAGCGGGTTGCTCAGGAAGTTATCTTCTTCCCAGGTTTTTATAGAGGAGAGTCATGTGGTGACGCGGGCCTAAGGCTGTGGAGAAGACGTGGGACCTTGTCTAGGTGGGTATGAAGTGGGACAAAGACTATGGTCCAACCAATGAAATTACAAGCACCATTGCTCAGGAGGGTATGGAGTGGGAGAAAGACCATGGTCCAACCAATGAGATTACAAGCAGAGTGTTCAGGTAAAACTGATTAACATTGGGATCCAATGTGAAGGCAAGTCATGTAGCAAGCAGGCAAAAATACCACCCACTGAGCTTGGGCTCGTGACTCTTTCTGGGATCTTTCAAGGTGACTGATACCTACTTCGCAATTCTACAGTTTGTGATTAATTCATGATCCAAGGCTGGGATCATGGGTTTGATCGCTGCTAGAATTATGGGTATGAGTTCTACACCCAGCTGGGGGCGAATAGCCTGACTGTAACAAGAGAGACAGAGAGGCAGACTTGTTCTCTGTTGCCATTGTTGCAGCTACCCATCCCTTTGCTGTCTGCTCTTTGCTGCTGCCATGAATGGTTGCTTTCAGCCATGTGCTGCTCTGCCTTTTTTGTGTGTTGCTCAGGCCAGCTGAGTATGGACTGAAACATCCAGTAACTGTGAGCTAAATAAACCTTTCCTTCCTTCATTTTGGGTGTCAGGCATTTGTCCCAGCAATAAGAGAAGAGTAACTGAGATAGTGCCCTATTCTTTCAACCATCTTACTTAAAATGCACAAGTTGCCACAAATGGATTGTTAACTTTTCTATTAGCCTAAAAGCAGGGATTAGTGCTTTATATTAGTGAGTTAATCTTTTATTTCTGTATCTAAGGGAATAAAATATCAGATTAAATTCAGGATATGACAAAGGTACGGCAGTGATACAGTGAAATAGTAAGCAGAATAAGGTGGGAGGTCTAAGGTTTGTGTGGTTCAAGAGGCATTTTTTTTTGTGGTGGTAATGGAAATTGAACTCAGGGCCTTGTATATGCTAGGCAATGTACTACCTCTACATTTGTGAATGTATTACATTCCTATCCCCAGTTCTTTTTTTTATTATTATTTTTAAAACAAGGATGCTCAGATCTTGAACTTGTGATCTTCCTGCCTCTGCTTCTTGAGTAGCTAAGACTATGTGTATGTACTACCATGGCTAGCTAAGGAACATATTTTACCTAGAATGCAAATCCAAAAGCTTATGATATTGTTGTATGCAGCTGGATTAGATAAAAATATTATAAGCTGCCAGATGGGGCCAGACCCTCAATGATAGGAAAGACAAGGTAACTCCTTGTGGTAGTTGATACATTGTGTCAACTTGAGGAAGCTTGGCTGGGTGGGCTCAGCTGGTTCCGGGCTGTGGGGGCACCATCCTGCAGGATGTGGAGGGCTTGCCCTGGGATGTGCTTGGTTCTACTCTAGGGCCAGATCAACCCAGCCCAACCCAGCCCAGCACAGCCCAGCTCAGAGGGGCCCAGCCCAGCTCTGCACTGGCTGCTTCCTGCCTGGCTCAGCCCTGCCCAGCTTCCTTGGAAAAGTCCTAGTCTGTGGAGGAGCTTGATCTTTGAAGCCAGGTCACTTTGGAGGAGCTCTGTGCCAGCACAGAATTTGAGTATGAACTGAGATCTCCACAAGCTGAGAGCTAAATAATACTTTCCTACCTTCATTTTGAGTGTCCCAGCAAGGAGTAAAAAGTAACTAAGATACTACCATAGACAGATACTCCTCCACTGTGGGCCAGATCTCAAGATAAGAGTAAACAAATGCAGCCATATACTTCTCTAAGGATGGGCACCAGGGATTGATATGCTAAGTAAGTATTAATCACCTTGAAAGAGCCTCAAAGAATCACTAGCCCAAGCTCAACAGGAAGAGATCTTGTTTGGTGTTCTTGCCTGCTTGCTGACTCACTTCCCCATCTGGTACTGGATGTAATCAATTTTACCTGAGCAATGGTACTTGTAATCTCATTGGTTGACCATAGTTTTGTCACACCTCAAGCCCACCTAAGTAAGTTTCCCACCTAAAGTGGTGTCTTCTCTACCACCTCAGACCTGCTTCATCGCTTGGATTTTCTCTATAAAAGTCCCTGGAAGAGACAGCTTCTGGGGGAATACCCACTTAGGATCCCCTCCTGTCCCTCTCTTGGTCAGTTTCTTTTCCCTAATAAATATATTCTGTCCATAACCTCCATTTGTTCCTAAAATTCATTCTTCAGTTTTAAAGAACACAAACTTGTCCTAGTGTTGTAGGCAGCTGAGTTAGATAGAAATATTATAGACAGTTAGAAAGGGCCAGGCCCTCAAGGACAACATGCAAGACGAGGTGACTTTACAACTAGAGACAGACAGTTCTCCACTGTGGTCCAGTTCTCAAGACAAGAGTAAACAAAAGCAACTACATACTTCCTTAAGGGTGGGCATCAGGGATTGATATGCTAAGTAGGTATCAATCACCTTGAAAGACCCTGGGAAGAGTCATCAGCCCAAGCTCACTAGGTGGTGTTCTTGCCTGCTTGCTACGTGACTTGCCTTCCCATTGAATCCCGATTTTAATCAATTTTACCTGAGCAATGGTGCTTATAATCTCATTGGTTGACCATAGTCTTTGTCCCACCTCATACCCACCTAAGCGAGTTCCCATGTCTTCGTTATAAAAGTCCCTGGAAGAGACAGCTTCCTGGGGACACGCATTCAGGGACCCCCGTGCTGTCCCTCTCTCGGACAGGAGCTTTCTCTCAAATATGTTTTGCTCATTACCTCCGTTTGTTCCTAAAATTCATTCTTTGGTTTTAGAGAACACGAATTCATCCCAGGTTCTTTTCAGGTTGGGGGTCGGTTTTCCCTATATCATTTGGAGGTTCCCTATTGGAGGTGATCCACTCCAGATCAGTTTTTTCTTCCTACATCACTAGATACTTTTCAGGTTGGGAGATCATTTGTTCCCCTATATCAATATTACAAGGAAGTTTTGGTAAACAAATAAATTTTTAAATTTATTTTTTTAACTACTTATTTATGTTATGGCCAGCTCAGCCTGCCCTAGGGGTGAGGCTGGTGCAGCATGTGGTGCTGGGGATTGAACCATGGTCCCTGTGGTTGCCTAAGCTTGCCTAAGCTTGCCTAAGCAGGTGCTTTAGACTGCTGAGTTATCTTGCTGACCCAACGAAGAATTTTTGATAACAATTCTTCAGTGATACTTTGCTTACATTTTGATAAAAACACAAAGCCAGGAAAATATACTGTCTAACTCATTTCTTTTTGTCACAATTATACTTTTATGCAAAGTTAAATTATTTTCTCTGGTATATTCATTCTCTGGTCAGATTCTTAGACAATAGATAGTCTTCCCACCACTACTCCCCTCCCCGCAGTGTTATGAGTTTAGCTCAGGGTCTCCACACTAAGTTGTATCCCATCCCCCTTTTGTTTTTATTTTGAGACTAGGTCTCATGAAGTTGCCCAGATTGGGCCTGAATTTGTAATCCTCCTGCCTTAGGGACCCAGAATTCTGAGATTATAGGTGTGAGCTACTACCGCATCTGGCTGGCATATAACAGCATTGTATTTAAAGTACGTATGGTGATATACACTGTAATCCCATCTGACTGGTAGGCTGAAGTAAGAAGATCTCAAGCTGGAGCCTACCCTGAGCAACGTAGTGACTCAGGGAAATCTGTAGCTCAGAGTGAAGGCTCTGAGTTTAGTTCCCACTGCAGATGGGAAGGGATGAGGAAGGGAGGGAGAAGAAACTTAACCTTGCAGCACTGACCTCTTGTCTCTGCTGTTTTTTTTTTTTCAGTGCCATTCTCAGACTTTCTTTTTTAGCTCAGACAGAAGCTACTTCCTTCAAGGAAATGGGCTATTCCTTTTTTTTTTTTTTGTGGGGCTGGGTTTCAAACTCATAACCTTGCACTTGCCAGGCAGGCAATATGCCACGGAGCTATCTCTTCAGTCCCAAAATGGCCTATTTCTAAGGAAGACTACTTTTTGACATCAATAGAGTATTCTCTTTTGTATCTAATTCTCTAGCAAGGTCAACAAGTTTAGGGTTAAAACTGAGAGGGAAGGAATATAGACTAAAAGAAATAATCATGTTGTACTGCTTTGGAGAGCTCTCTTTATATATAGACATATACATTAGGCATTGGCTTACTCAGTGTGACCTTAAAATGAAGAGTTGGTCTTGTCCAGCCTAAACAGACATGGAGAAAAGCAGGAGAGGAAGTGGAAAATAGAAGCAGAAACATGTGGCCTTATATGGTTGCATAAACACTATACTATAGCTAGGTATGCTAGTACACACCTACAATCCCAACACTCAGAAGGCAAAGGTGGGAGGACTGCCATGAGTTCAAGGCCAGCCTGAAGTACGAAGGGAGATCTTACCTCAAAAGACCAAACAAACAGTAAACAAAAATAAATAACCAAACCAAACCAAGCCAAATCAAATCAAACCAATATTGTCTTCTTTGGGAGTCCCTGAGGATTTCATTCTTTGTAAGGCTATTAATTCAGTGGTAGACTGATTGCCTTGGACCTCACCTTTCAATCCTCTGAGATGTCCTAGGCTGGGACAGCACATTGGAGCAGGAGTTTTCTGGAAGTTGATCTCAAAGTGCTTATTAGGTAATTTTAGATTAGCCTTTTTTCTCTATATATTAAGCACTGACAGCAGTATTAGATTTACAGTAATCCTTCACACCCTACCTCTGTGGCTTCACTTTTTAATGTTTATAGTTTTCAGTGTCAACTATAGTCTGGAACACTAAATGGAAAATATCAGAAATAAACCCTTCATACACTTTAAATTATGTGCTATTCTGAATAATATGATGAAATCTCATACCGTCTTACTTGTCCTAATGGGTCTCAAATCCTTCCTGTGTCCAGTGTGTCCATGCTAAATATGTTACTTGCCCACTAGCCTCTTAGTAGCCATATTGGCTACTTTAGAAAGATTTCAGTACTGCAGCGTCTGTGTTCAAGTAACTATAATAATGGCCTGTAAACCATTGATGGCAATTTTGATATGCCAAAGAGAAGATATAAAGTGTTTCCTTTATGCGAAAAGTATAATCCCTGCCATCACATGCCATGTCAGCCCTGCCCGAGGCATGCTCAGCTAGCCACTGACTCTGAGTGTAGTGGTCCATGTCTGTTAATCCCAGCACTGGGGAGTCTGAAAACAGGAGGATCACTATGAGTCCGAGGTGTGTAGTGAAACTCTGTATCAAATACATTAAAGAAAAATCAAATTGTACTTAATTTATAAATTAAACTTTGTCATAGGTATGTACAAATAGGAAAAACTATAGTACCTGTATGGTTTGGTCTACCTGCAGTTTTGTGGGGGAGGGGCCTGAAAACTTGTAAGAGGGAGACGACCATATAACACAATCCTTTTGAAAAAGCTGTACAATTTATGTAACATACTCAGGCTCAGTTTTTTGTTTGTTTCTAAAATTCTGTGCTGCAAATGTTAATAGCTGAAGAATGTCAAACTTATTAGTCATAGGATTTAGTTGAGGCACACATTAAGGGTCTCTATTACTTCAAAGATGGGAGAGGGAAAAAAGATATACCCTGGCTCATTTCTTTGCATCCTGTACTACTGTAGGTGCTTATCTCTGAGACCTCCCTCTCCATCAATACCAAGAAAAATATATAATATAATGCTTTTCTATGGGTAAGAAAACCAAGCCTCAAAACTATCATGTAACTTTTTCCAAAAGTCATAGTTCTATGTGTTTATATATATATATATATATATATACATAACCTGACTCAACAATTCCACTTCATTCCACTAATACATGTTTCTTTAACAACTTTTTTTCCTCATTATGTAAAATACTATACAGCCGGGTGTGGTGGCACACATCTATAATCCCAGCACTCGGGAGGCTGAGGCAGGAGGATCGGTGTGAGTTTGAGACCAGCCTGGGCTACAAAAGTGAGCTCAAGGCCAGCCTGAACTACATAGTGAGACCCTGTCTCAAAAAGACAAAAAAAAAACCCCAAAAAACCCAAACAAAAAATAAACCTATACATTCTACTGCCTGGTTTACCATCACTATTAGAATCTGGAACTAATTTCCTAATGAATCAGCATGAATTAGGTGGAGCAGCATGCCCACAAGTACAGCTGTCTATGGAACATAGTCACAAAGGCAGTAAAATCCCAGCATTATCAGATTTTGAGGCTCTCTGATGGTCACAGCTTGAGAAAGTCAAGTTTGGCCTATCTTATTTTTGTGCCAGAATAAACTTTGAAGTTATGTTGTTGTGGAGTCTTGTTTCCAGGAATTCATTAATAATTTTAACTTTTGAAATCACCTACTTTTGTTTTACTGAATTGATAAAGATTTTCAAATTAGGGTCAAGTTTATGAGGAAAGACTGCCGGGGTGGTGGCAGCAGTTAATTAATAATGTCTGTCATGGATGTAAGGATAGAAAACGGTGGTACTTACCATATTTTAGTATTATATCCCTCCTCTCCTTACCTACTTAATAACGTTATGACTTTGGGCTGGTGATTCAGTTCCTTTGAGGTCTTTAAGCCAAATGGGAAAAATGATACATTACTGGGGCTGGGGAGATAGCTCTGTGGCACAAGTGCCTGCCTGGCAAGTGCAAAGTCCTGAGTTCAAACCCCAGTCCAGCCAAAAAAAACAAAAAACAAAAAACAAACAAACAAACAAAACTTTACCTAAATGCAGAGTGACAAGATTATATCATTTTATTTATTTATTTATTTATTTATTTATTTATTTATTTATTTATTTATTTATTTATTTATTTGTCTTTTTGAGACAGGGTCTCACTATGCAGTTCAGGCTGGCCTTGAGCTCATTTTTGTAGTCCAGGCTGGTCTTGAACTTACACAGATCCTCCTGCCTCAGCCTCCCAAGTGCTGGGATTACAGGCATGTGCCACCACACCTGGCTGATTATATCAATTCATCAAGTCTCCCCCCCCCCCATGGTACCAGGGATTGAACTCAGAACCTTGCACTTCCCAGGCAAGCACTTATTCCACTGAGCTATCTCCCTGGCCTTCATCAAGTCTTTTATCAGCTATAGGGTTTGAGGTTATATTTTATTTTTACTTTTTTGTGTCGTTTATTTCAAGACAAAGTCTTGCTTTGTAGCCCAACTAGACTCACTCTCATGATCTTGTCTCAAATCCTAGGATTATGGATGAGTGCTAATTGCCATTCTAAAAAGGTTCATTAAAAAAAAAAGGGATGTGAGGAAATAGTCTAAATATCTGTGCAGATGTTGAATGTTAAAGAAATAACATCGTAGCTGGGTGTGGTGGCGCACACCTGTAATCCCAGCACTCAGGAGGCTGAGGCAGGAGGACTGGTGCAAGTTCGAGACCAGCCTGGGCTACAAAAGTGAGCTCAAGGCCAGCCTGAACTGCATAGCAAGACCCTGTCTCAAGAAGACAAAAAAAAAAAAAAAAAGAAAAGAAAAGAAATAACATCGTGAGAATGTGATTTACTAAACCTCATGATCCTCACCTTGCTTTGAGAACTGGATGCCTTCTCTATGGGAAATGTTCAATAAAGAACATTTTTCATTACTTTGAATACTCATGCTCCATGCTATACATACAAAGGCTCAGATTGATTCATTACAGGTCTTTTCTTACCTGGGATCACAGAGAAACTTGGTTTTCTCTCCTTCTTCTCTCCAGATAAGCCATTCTCGAAAAGAAGGATGTACAAACATACGAGTCATGTCTCTGCGCTTGATCAGGAACATGGAGAGGTTCTCCATTCTCTGCTGAAAGTCTTCCCATTCTAGTGTGCCTTCAATGTTACCAGCATTGATGGCCTCAAAGATATGCTCATCAGTCAGTGGGTGGAGCGAAGCAACTGCCACATTCAGGAGAGGCATCACCCGGTCGAAGGAAGACTGGGTTGGGAACTTCATATTGCACTGGAGTAAATAAACTTCTGAGAGGGAAACAGGAACTACTTTGTAGCTAGAACTCTTTAGCACTAGATAGCCTTTTTCTATGAGGTCAAATGTGAGCTTCAGGTACAGATAGGAGCCCTGGCTGAGGGTCTTCAGATGAGCACTGAGCTTGCCAAAGGTAGCGTTGTCCATTTTGCCATTCAGTGAAATGTTATTCTGGATCTCTGAGCTGCTGTGAATCCGGTGTAAGATGTAAGCCTGCAGGTCCTGGTCTATGGCTTCATTCTCTTCTAGTCGATCCAAAAAGATCCTATGGAAAGGCAGCAACTTGGTAATTTCCTAAAATGGATGGAGAGAGACAGAGATAGAAAGACCTTCAGTTTCCCCTAACTCTTGTGATAAACTATGACATCTACAAATTTACTCTGTATTTCTTAGTGGTTAAAGAAAGGAGGAAAATACAACCAATCTAGTATCCACAGATTAAAACAAATTAGCTGTATAGGAAGGATACAAAACACTTTTCCTAATACTGAGATGTAAGAAAAAATTTTATAAGTCTTTGTAGAGAGACTTTAGGAATCATTTCATGGTCAGTATTCTATCCTTAGTTTTTTTTTTTTTTTTTTTTTTTAGAACTGGG
>PVJA010041406.1:0-17864 GCA_004027025.1 Myocastor coypus
AGAAAGAAAGAAAGAAAGAAAGAAAGAAAGAAAATGCAGTGAATATTCTAATTCACGAGCTTGCACTTGCCAGGCAGGCATTTGTACCATGGAGCTATTTCCCAGCCCCTATTATAACTTTTTAATTATAAATTTTTTCAAAATATGTCACAGTAAAAGACATAGCCAAGGATGATGGGATATGTGTGTTCAAAGTATAGGAGGTATTCTAGTATTTTGAGGGGGGTTAATGGTGATACATTTCTTATCGTAATTTAGACAAAAAAATTAAACTTTCATTCTGTTTTGATGGGCACCTCATATCTATCTGTGTTTGACTTCACTGAGACTTGCCTGTTCTTTGGATGGAGCATCTGCTTGGGCTACCCATGCATCCCCGGCCTTTCTGGTCATGGGGTTGGCTATGCTACACACTTTTTGTTGTATTTTGTTCTCATTCTCTCTGCCTGTTATTTAGAAGTTTCATCATGGTACGTACAGGCATGATTCTCTTTTTTGCTCTTCAGATTATTGTTAGTATTACATAGGACTTAAATTCTGATCCCCAAATTGGTGTTTATTTAGTTAAAGAGCATCTTCTATTTGTATTTCAACTTTGAATCTTTGTATCTTTTCCGCTCTTTTTTTGAAATCCTTAATACTTAGTGGTCTCCCAGCATCCAACATGCTTGAATGCATGCTCTCTGGTTGTTGCATTCATGATTTGCATTTCACTGAATCTTTGCTCCATGCTCTGAGACAGTTTCCCTTAGTTTGAGTCAGCTTGTTCATTGATGTGGTGATGAGAAACTTCAAGACTGAAGGTGGCTATATTTTGTTGGTTCTTCTGCTTTTTTGTGCTGATTGTTTGGGGGTGTGTTGCTGATTAGCAGTAGGATCCCAAGAGCCTATATGGGCAGGCTATCTTGGTGCAGGTATAGCTTCAGACAGACCAGCTGACCCAGGCGATGTGACCAGTGCTGGGAGGAATCCAGTTTCTAGAGAAAGGAGCAGAGTTGACAGGTGGGATTGAGTTTATCCTTCTTAGTTGTTTTTAAGAATCGCTTCTCTTTCCCCTTAGCATTCTTTTTACAGATCACCCAGACTTGCCACCTGTTCTGGTTATTATAGCTATTTGTTTCTAGGTTTGATTCCTCACAAGCCTGGAATTTCATTGACCTTCACCCCTGTTTTAGTTTGTTTGTGCCACTATAACAAGTTACCACAGTCTGGGTGGCTTTAACAACAGAAATTTATGTTTATCACAGACCTGGGGGCTGGAAGGCTGAGACCGAGGTGACAGAAACCCGGGTTTCTCCTAAGACATCTCTCCTGGGCTCGCAGGCAGACACCTTGTTGCTGTGTCTTCCCATGGCCTTTCCTGTGTGTGCACATCTGTGTCTCTGTGTACAAGTCTTCTCAAAAAGACCCTGCTCAGATTGGATTGGGATTCACCCTGATGGCCTTACTGTAACTTAGTCACCTCTTTAAATGTCTCCAGATATAGCCACAATCTGAAGTTCTAGGGGTTAGAACTTCCATATATGAATTTTAGGGGGAAATATTTTGGTTTATAACACACTCCAAGGGTTTAGTGAAAGTTTGGCTTATAATACATGCCTCTCTCTCTCTCTCTCTCTCTCTCTCTCTCTCTCTCTCTCTCTCTTTCTCTCTCTCTCTCTGTCTCTCCCTCCCTCCCCTTTGTTGGTACCAGGATTGAACTCAGGACCTTTTATTTGCCAGGAAGGCACTATGCCACTGAGTTATATCCCCAGTCCATTCCTATTTTGTTATCTGTGACAATTTTGATTTGTAAGAAAACTAGGTGGCACCACTTTTTTTAAAGATAAGTTAACAGCATCCTCTTTACTTTTCGTTTTGTTCCTTAGCCAGTCACATATTTTAGTTTTTAAATGTGTGGGTTTTTTTTTTCTTTTTTATGACCAGCTCAGCCTGCCCTGGTGTGGGACTGGTGCAGTATGTGGTGCTGGGGATTGAACCGTGGTCCCTGCGGTTTTTGAAGCTTGTCTAAACAGGCACTTTTAGACCGCTGAGCCATCTCACTGGCCCAGCCAGTCATATATTTTATAAACAACTCTATTGTAGTGTGACTATATGATCTTTTTCTCTCCAGCATGTCCGTTTGTTGCACAATGAGGTAGCAAATCCTATGCCTAAAGTCAAATTTTCTGGCAAAGCCGCTGGATTTTTCACAGCAGCCTTATCTGTGTTTGTCTATGATGGTCTGAACCATATTATTGCATGCTGGACTTACCTTCCTTGGGAATTTGGCTCCTTTTTATTTCTAAATGCATTTCCTTCATATCATCATATTTATTTCTGTGCTCTGTCTCCAGCTCTGACTGATTTGAATTTTTCCAAAAGCATAGAGAAATGCACTATTCCAATTACGTCAGTTATTTGTACTTGCTCTTTTAGTTTATAATAATGAAAATTTACCTTTGGTTATTTTATTCTTTTGCGTTTGTCATTTCTGTAGTTTTCTTTCAGCCTCCTTATTGAATTTTGATGTCTGAAATAGCCATTTTAAATAGCTATGCAGTGGTATATGTATCCACAGCAGAGTTTGTTGCCAAGCATACAAAATGAATGGATTCCTTATTCAAATGTTGAGAGCCTGCAGAGCACGGTCTATGTATAGAACTGAGACGGATCTGCAGTAGGGTTTCTCAGTAGATTATCATCAAGATGATGGCTTCCAGTGAATTGAGAATTTCACTGAAATTAATAGCTCACCAATGCTATCTAATAAAACAATGTGATTCTCTTTTCTGCGTAGTCTCAAGAGGCTGTCAGAGCTCATGGCATTCTGGCCATTCTGAAGCACTTGCTGTATAACCTGCACTTTCCTGGCTTCAGAGTGTGCCTTTCCATCTGCCAAAAACACTCTTCCTCTCCTGCTCACTGGGAAGCTTTTGTGAGCCCAGACTAGCTTGGTTGGTCGCCAAGGGCTTTCAAAGTTCCTAGCTGCTTCTCCTGAGCAGACAAAATACTGATTTGTAACTGCTGTTGATAATATTTTCCCCTTCCTTTGGCTGAGGATCTTGCTGTGCCAGGGACCTCTTTGGCCACTGATAAGGCCTATTGACTTTATGTGAGATTCATGCTTTAAATGTATAAGAGAAAATACAGTGGGTTCCTCTGGTTTAGGGAAAAAATACAGAAGCGCAATCCACTCTCTTTCCCAGTGAACACTGCCATGCCAAGAAGACACAACTCAAAATAGCTATTATAAAAATATTACACATATAATATAAACATTCTTGAAATGAATGAAAGGACAAAATGCATTAGAAAAGGTTGGGGATGTAGTTCAGTTGTAATGTACTTCCATACCGAATGCACAGAATAGCAGCTACTTAAAGATTCTGAAATGTCACCATAAACAGACTGATAAAGAAGATAGAATCTCAGGGCCTGCTGACCTAGTTCTGTAATGAGTTACCATTTTTCTTTTTGAGAATTGCCTGGCCTAGATTCAATGCAATCCAAAATATAGAAGTGGACACTGGTACAAACAGAGAGAGCCCTGGAAGAAATCTCAATTATTCATTCATTCATTCATTCATTCATTCACTCATTCATTTTCCCGTCTTCTTGTTCCCTATCTCCCAGGCAACACTCTGATGGAGCCTGAGATTCTGGGGGAACCTTCGCTGTAATCAGGAGGAACTGTGAGAGAGGGTAGGAAATCACCTAATTCTTATTCTCTCTGTCTTCCCACTAATTTATCCCAGGACACAGATCCAGTTGTGGGAAGTATGTAGGCTAAGTAAAGCCCCTACTTTCTGATCATAGGATCAAAATGTCAAGCTCCTTGGGAACTAGAGATTACCAGAGGGAAGGAAGGGCTACAGAAAAGCAACCCTATAAAGTTGTTTATAAAGTTCTGGGCTCAACCCTGAGATGTACAAAAATAGACCTGACCTTAAATAACAGAACATCAATTTTGAAAACTGAACTAAAAAATAAACTATTGCTCAGGTCCAAGACGGGACATGAGACCTCATACATCTACAAAAGGACAGATCTGAAGTCTTGAGGAAAACAGAGCTGATATTGGAACCACAACCCACAGAAGACTGGCTGAAACTTGTGATCTGAACTTGGGCAGGTGACAAAGCAATGTTTTCTACAGAATTTAGTAGGATCTATAGTCCTATAATCATCAAAATGTCCTACACACAATAAAAATTTCCAAGCAGAAATGAAGAATTGAGAAAATTTCAGCATATACAGGAAAAGACAATAAAAAATGTCAATGCCAAGATGACACTGAATTAAAATAGCTATTATAAAACTATTGCAACATATAATTTAAATATTCTTAAAATGAATGAAAGGATAAAACATCTTAGAAAAGGCTAGGGATAGAACTTACTGGTTATAGGCTTGTTTAACAGGCACAAGGCCCTGAGTCCCATCCCCAGCACTATGACACCACACACACACACACACACACACACACACACACACACACACACCTTAGAAAAGAAATAAAAAATATGAAGGAGAAGTAAGAGAAAATTTTAGAAATAAAAATTAATATAACAAATAAAAATCTCGCTGGTTAGGTTCAATAACAGAATTGAGGTGATAAACAGTGAATATTCATGTAGATCAATAAAAATTTCAAAATTTAAGTAATACCAAAAAAGATTGCAAAAGGTTGGTGAGATAGCTAAGCAGATTAAGCACCTGATTAGGCAAGTGAAGGGACCAGGGTTCAATCCCTGGCCCCACATGCCACGCCAGCCCCGCCCCTGGGCATGCTGAGCTGGACACCAAGACCAGGCATGGTGGTATATGCCTGTAATCCCAGCACTGGGGAGACTGAAAACAGGAGGATCAGTACAAGCCCAAGATGCACAGTGAGACCCTGTACCAAATACATTATATCTAGATCTAGATATAGATACATCTCCCAAAATAAAGAACAGAGCTTCACGAATCTGCAGGAATACCAAAGCAATCAAAAATCTTGTCCTAGGAGTCCTACAAAGAAGGGAGAAAGACTATGGTGTATATAAAAAAAAAAAAACTTAAGAAATAAGGGTTGAACATTTCCCAAATTTGGAGAAAAACATACACTTACAGATAACAGAAAATTCTAAATAAAATCCACTCTAAGACATATTATCAAACTCCAGAAAACTAAAGAAAAAATATTTAAATCAGCTACAAAAAACACACATTTTGAAGAGAATGTGACTTAAATTGCTACAGATTTTCCCAGAAGGAAACATTTTTGAACTTCTGAAAGAAAAGAACAGTCAACTCACAATTCTATATTTAGTGAAAATATCCTGCAGGAATAAAGAAATGAAGCCATTTTACAGTAAAGGAATATTAAGAGATTTCATTGTCTTTAGCCTGCACTATAGAGAAAGTAAGAATATCAGAAAGATATAAAGGAAGTCTGCAAAAGTGTATTTAAATACCTGGGTAAATACACTAGACTGTTCTCTTCTTGAGTTCTTTAGAATATGATTGATGGTTGGAAGCTAAAGGCTTAACATTGTCTAGTGGGGGCTTTAATAGATGTTGTCATAACAAGATAACTACAACATAAAGGAACCTTGCATGTTGAAAAAAAATACCACTTCAGAAGGTAAAATAGTGGTTCTACACAGACTGAATTTTAATTCCTAAAGTAAACACTGTGACACAGAGATATTTAGCAAAAAGGCAAAAAATAAAATAGAAAAATAAAAATTATTCTAACCTAAAGAAGAAAAGGGAAAACACAAAAACTAAAATTAGAAAACAAGTAATTAAATGGCAGACATAAATAAAAGTATTAATAATTACATTAAATGTAAATGGACTAAATACACCAAATAAAAGGTACATATCAATGTACATTACTGATTTATTCATCCTAATAAAATATTTATCGGAAGAATGCTAACATGGCCGGGCATGGTGGAGCACGCCTGTAATCCCAGCACCTGGAAGGCTGAGGCAGGAGGATTGATGTGAGTTCGAGACCAGCCTGAGCTACAAAAGTGAGCTCAAGGCCAGCCTGAACTGCATAGCAAGACCCTGTCTCAAAAAGACAAAAAAAAAAAAAAGAATGCTAACATGGATAAAAATAATATTAGACAAAGGAGAATGCAGAGCAAAGAAAATTTCCAGGGATTAAAATTTATAATATATAATGCTTCTCATTAAGAAGATATAACAAAGCCTGTCATGGTGGTGTATATTTACAACCCCATCACCCAGTAGCTGAGGCAGCAGGATTGCCATAGTTTCAAGGCCAACCTAGTCTATATAGCAAGATCTTACTCAGAAAAATAAAAGGAAGACCAACAATTCTAAATGTGTATGTACCAAACAACCACGCTAGAAAATACACAACACAGTGGCTAGCAGAACTAAGAAATAGGCAAATTCACAATTACAGTTACAGATTTTAGTGTTCTCCCAGTAATCAACAGAGCTCAGTAGACATAAAATCAGCACAGGTGTCTTAGTTATTCTTCTCTCATTGCTGGTACAAATACTCGACACTCAAAATGAGGGAAGGAAAGGTTTATTTAGTTCACAGTTACTGGAGGTTTCAGTCCATATTCACCTGGCTCCAAGGCAGAGCGGCACATGGGAGAGAGCAACTTTCCATGGTGGCAGCTAAGAGCAAGAGTGCAGAGAGAGCTAGCAGCAGCTCAGCAGCTAACTTCTCTTCCTCCCTTACATTGAAATACAAATCACCTGCTCCAGGGGAGGTGCAGCACCCATTTCCACAATAATCAATTACAAATTCCAGAAGCTGTTCAATGACTGCGTGAGGCTTTGGCAAACACCTATACACAAACTATAAAACAGGTATACAATTTTAAAAAAACATATAATACTTTAAACTATGATTCTAATTAACATTTATAGATCATGTCACTGAACATCATCAGAATAACTATTGTTCTCAAGTTCACATGGAATTTTCATCATGACATATCATATCCTAGGTCATTAGACAGCTTTTTTCTTTTTTTTATACCAGGGGTTAAATTCAGGACCTTGTGTTTACCAGGCAGGTAACTGGTATGCTGTTGAACTATTTCCCTAGTCCCATGAGACAGTTTTTTAGCAAACTTAGAAATACTTCAAGTGATATAAAATATATTTTCTGACCCTAATGCAATTAGATTAGAAATCAAAAACAGATAAGAAAATTTCCATTCTTTTGGAAATTAATACATTTAAAAATAATCCATGGGTCTTGGAAGACAGCTTGTAAGTCTAAGTGCTTGCCTGGCAAGCACAAAGACCCAGATTTGATTGCTGTACCACAGGCTGTTCTGGCCCTGGGTTCTTGGGCCATAGTGCTGGCCACTGAAACCAGGCGTATCATTGCATGCTTGTAATCCCAGTGCTAGGGAGGCTGAGTCAGGAGGGTCACTGTAAGTCTGAGCTGTGTGACAAGACCCTGTACCAAATTAAAAACAAAATCCATGGGTTAGAATACAAGTCTTGCAGAAATTAGAAAGTATTTTGAACTAAATAGATATGAAATATATCAAACCTTGCAGGATGTGGCTGGACAGATAGCTCAGCGGCTTAAGTGTCTGCCTGAGAAGTATGAGGTCGTGGGTTCAATCCTTTTTTTTTGCGGGACCAGGGTTTGAACTTACAACCTTGCACTTGCCCAGCAGGCACTTGTGCCACGGAGCTATCTCCCCAGTCCCTAAAGGGACTGGGTTCAATCCTTAGTACAAAAAAAAAAAAAAATAGTATAAGGTGCAGGTAAGAGTACTTACCGAGAAATGTATATAATTAAAATGTTTATACTGAACAGGGAAAAATACCAAACTAACAATCTAAGCTATCAGCTTAAGATCTTAGAAAAATAAGAGCAAAATAAAACCAACATAAATAAATGAAGCATTGAAAATAAGAGCACAACTCAACAAAATTTTTTTTTAAGATTCCATCCTTATTTTTTTTGAAACTTAGTTTTTATTTTTTAAAATTTTTTTCTTTTAATGAGAAATAACAGTATGATATTTTCAAAACACATTAGTAGTACATTCCTAATAATTGATACAATGCATATTGTTGTCCTCATAGCAGTTATACAGAGCATAGGATGTAAGCATGCTAAGTCTTCTAATCATTGCTGGTACAAAATTTCGTCTCACTGAACTAAGGGAAAGTAGTTGTATACATAGTCCAGTATTCCATAATCACAATGGATTATTGGCAGAACAGGCAATGTTGGAAGCTGCTGATTTAAGCCTTTTACAGCTCAGCATACTAATCTAGCTTTATGTCTTGTGCTATGTGATTAAACTCTTCTGCTGGGTGGTTAAGGGCAAATTAAAGCAAGACCTGTATAACAAAACATGTAACTTTGTATCTCCCAAGGTCAGTCAAATCTCCTCAGGATTTACTTTGAAACCACATACAGTGCTTTGTAGAACTGTTGTCAGTGTCAGTCATCTGGATGAGTCACGGCCATTGCTTGACCAGTTTGCTCTTTGTGAAAGCCTGAGAGAATGTTTTCTCTCTAGGTGACTCTCCTTAGGCACACTATATATCATCAATCCTTTTCCTCTGTGATCCCATAATCTCCTTGAACAGAAAATTTGGGAAACCACTAAGTTATAGTATATTATGGCATAGGTCTTTTATGTCCTGAATCCTCACTGACCTTGAAGAGTTAGGGCCAAAATATTGGCAATACTGGTAGCCCTTCTTTTTCTCTAATTTTTGATCTGTAAACTTAACATTCTTAACACTCCAGAAGAGAAGCTTCATGATGCTATTACTGTATAGCATAGGTATCCGAGTTTAACATCACTGTCTTTTTGACTATCAAACATCTTGCACTTCAATTGGAATCAGTATTTTTCCACCAATCATTGATATTATAATAAAGTCCTATATAATATGATAAAAGCAGTTGCACATTCTTACACAGACATTTAGAAATCTAAGTATATACAAAATTGTAACTGGTCAACGCTATGGCATTTTTCCTAGTCTCTTACTTTCATTTACTACCTTTTTCAACAAAATTTAGAGTAATTTCAAAAACAGAAAAATAAACCAAAACCTGTTCTTTGTCATTGGTGAAAGAGAGAGAGAGAGAGAGAGAGAGAGAGAGAGAGAGAGAGAGAGATCACCAATACCAGAAATAACAAGGGATTACTGCTAGAAATTCTACTCATAAATTTCACAATTTAAATAAAATGGAAAAATTCTATAAAAATCACCCAAAAGGGCCTGGCAGGATGGCTCAGTGGTCTAAGGCGCCTGCTTAGGAAAACTTGGGCAGCTGTAGGGACCGCGGTTTGATCCCCGACACCACATGCTGCGCCAGCCCTGCCCCCAGGGAAGGCTGAGCTGGCCATAAAAATAAATAACTAAACAAACAAAAGTTCTGAAACAAAAAAAAATTAAATTAAAATTTTAAAAAAAATCACCCCATAAATTATCAGAACTCATCCAAAATATGTAGATAGCTTAAGTAGCTCTATTACTGTTTTAAAAACTGAATTTGTAGTTAAAAACCCTCTATAAAAAGAATTTCCAAGCTCAGATTCTAGCAGTCAGGATACAGGATGTGCTACCAAATATTTAAGAGAGAAATACAATATACTCTATATAATCTCTTCCAGGAAATAGAAGAGGAACAGCTCACTTCTCAAATTATTTTATAACATACCAAACACAGAGAAAGAAATTACAATCTTTGCATAGGACAATATTCCTTACTAACACACTGAAAAAACCCTCAGCAAAATATTAGCAAATATTCAGCAGTACATAAGTATATCAAGAGATGTTCAACATTGTTGACCTTTAGAGAAATACAAATTAAAACTGATAAGATGCAGCCACATATCTATTAGAATGGGGAAAATAACAATGTAACAAAGTCAAGTGTTCACAACAATGGAAAGCTATTGGAGCTCAGATGCATTGCTGGTGGGAATGCAGAATTGCGCAGCTACTTTGAAAAACCACTTGGCAGTTTCTTATAAAGCTAAACACACACTTAACATATGACCCGGTAATCCCAAGTGAGCTGAAAATTACATTCACACAAAAATTTGTGCCTGAATGTTTATAGAAGCTCTGCTCAGAATCACTAACAACTGGAAACACCCCAAATATCTTTTAGTGAATGAATGGGCACATAAACTGTGGTACACTCCTACAGTTGAGTACTACTCAGTAGCAGAAAGGAATAAATAACTGACGCGCAACAACCGGGTGAATCTCAAAGGTATTGTACTGAGTGAAAGAAGCCAGCAGCAAAAGTGCTCCGTTCTACATTATTCCATTCATATGAAATTCTCAAAAAGATAAAACTGGTGACAAGGGATAAGTCAACAATTTCCAGAAGAGCTAAGATTAATATCAACAAGAACCAAATGACTCCTAGCCATGTTTTTTTGCTTCTGCCCCCATGTTACACCTCGGGTGTGGTACTGCCAAGTTGCTGAGCCTTCCCTTGCTTCCGTCCTCTGTGAGCATGGTTCAGGGAACTTCCTACCTGTCAGATGTGCTGAGTTCATATCTCACAACACCAATGAATGCACAAAGGGTGTGAAGAGTAGGGAAATTTTGTTAAGAGGAAGCTCCTGGGAGGAGCCAGGGATCCCGAAAGTGGGTTGCTGCTGAGGCTCTTTGTCTCAGAGACAAAGTAAAATTGCAGTAAAATCACTTCACCGGTCTCCTTGGGTCAAACTACAATCAATCTGTAGGGTTACAAAGATAGTCACTTAGTTGATAGTGATCTAGTAGAAAAAGAAGGTTCATATCAAGAGAACACAGTGTAGAGAAGAACAAAGATACTTTCAGAAGGGCTAAGGGTGAGGGTCAGAGTGTTCTGGTCATTTATCTATGTGTTTGTTGAGTTGTTTCTATATGTTTGCTACACTGTTCAGGCTTATTAGACCAGATGGTGCAGTTACAGAACAGCTTTGGACTATTTGTCTGTGGGGAGGCTTTCAGGCCAAGCCATTGTGTTTGCATCTTGGAGACTAGTTTCTATTAACTCAGTACTCCATCACCGGCCTCATGTCTTGGTTACTCTTCTATCATTGTTGGGACAAATACCCGATATCCAAAATGAAGGAAGGAAAGGTTTATTTAGCTTGCAGTTACTGGAAGTTTCAGTCCATACTTGACCATCTCCAAGACAGATGCACATGGTGACTGAACAATTGCAACAGAGTCAACTGACCCACCAGGGAAACAGAGAGCAACAGAGAGTGAGTCTGTTTCTCTTATAATACATTCAGGTTCTCTGCCTCAGGCTATCCACCTCTGAGCACACCCATGACCCCAGCAGTACTAAGATCCATAATCCCAGGAGTACTAAAACACATAATCCCAGTGGATCATGAGTTAGTCTCAAACTCTAGAAGTCCCTGCCCCATGACTGCACGAGGCTTTGTGGGGACAACTAGACACAAACATGACACTTGGTTTGCCTCATCTCTGTCCTGACTCTGTCTTGGGCCTGGCTCTGTTCTAATTGCCTATCGATCCGTACTTAATTGAGCTATCTGCAATCAATGGAGCACAACTGAATACACATGCCATCCTTTCTCCAGACTTCAGCAGCTATTGTCACCATAGGTGGCAGGTAACTACCAGTGAAGTGCACACTGGAGTTAGGGTTTCCTATTTGTCAGGCTTTATATGACAGGAATTGGTAAGGGAGGTGCCCAGGTAATAATGGTATCCCCTCAGTGGGCATCTTTCAAGCTTAGCGGGGAGGTTCAGTACAAGGGAAAGAACTGGCCAGGCTCAACAAGGTACTTTCTAAGGGAGGGCACCAAGGGGAAATTTATGGGGACATGAAAACAGAAGTTGTTACTAGAACCAGAAGACTTTTCCCATCCCCAGCCAGAAGAAGCCAGTAGAGAGCTCAGTTGGCTCTGGAAAAGTTGTCCGAACTGAGTGAGTTGCTAAACTTTACTCAACTGCCTGAGCCAGCAATTTTTTGATGGTCTCTGGTAAGGCTTTCTCATAGGTGTAAATAAGAGACTGGAAGAGACTGATTTCTAAGTTTAAGTCAAGTTTAAGACACCCTTGATAGTCAGGCTGATCGTTATTTTATATAAACAATCAATCCTTTAGATTATTTTTAAATTCATCATCCCCCTTTCTGAAGGGTTTGGTAATGAGGTGGATATCTCAGCAAAAGTAATACAGCTTGCTGGGCTTTTGGGTACCTTCAGGAGGTTTCAAATGCACTTGGTTGTTCCTTTGCAACAAAGCATGGGTTCATGACCATTTCTTCAGACAAATATTCCCCACTAAATCACATTTACGTCTTTCCTCTTGACTTCTGTGTTTCCTAGTACAAAGTAGTCTGTTGCTTCAAGGCTGAATTATAGTATACAAGACATTCTAACCAGATCTCTGGTGAGACAAATGCACTTATCTCGATTGAGGTGATGACATATGAAAGAACATGGAAGGAGAAGAGACATTACAAAGACAAAGGAAATGATGTCATTACTGCTGACTTTCTGGTGGCTTCTGAAGGACACTGTGGTGTAGACACATGGAGATTTCAGAGATGTTCAATTGAAAACTACGCATCTTAGAAATAGCAGAAGCAATGATTCTCTTGGATTAGATAATCAGGAGAGGGAGTTCTGCACCTAGGACATATTTCTTAAACAGCCAGTTTGCTGGGAAGTGTCCTAAGGCTGTCACCTTAAACAAGCTGGGTGACTCCCCTGCCCACATAAAGCTCACACAGTAAAGGAACAGAAGTAGAAAAAAGACTATAGTGTTCTATGAAATGAAGGAAATAAAACAGGAGGCAGAGACAGGCTTCCTGGTGGGGTGGGGGCAAGGTATCCAGTTGCACATGGACATTTGTGATAAGCCCTCTTCATCTGCTGACTTCCAACTATGTCAACATTTGAACTTTGGTCTCTGAGAATCATCAAAGGCTTCAGGGATCACCTGTTGTAAGGTTTTTCCAGGACCAAGGGGTTTCCTTACATGGGGGACTTTTGGTCCTAAAGCAGGCAGCCCCAGGATTCCTAGCTGGTCACCTGATGGGAGTTTATCTTATTTTCCTTGTAGTTTAACATTTATGACTGCTTCCATGGCTGAAGAACTTGATAATAAAACTGTAGCAGTGGCTTTTTTTTTTTTTTTCACTTTCTTATCTTCAAAAATGAGGTTAATTGAATAGGTTTAACTAAAATTTATAAAGGGATTGGATCATTCAAACACCAAGTTAGCTCCCAGTTGAAGTCCTTTGGAAACTACACAGTGGGGGATCAGAGGAGCCCCAAGGGGTGGAAAGAACCACACAGCTGGAAAACAGAAACAGAGGGTGGGGGTGTACAAGGCCCTTCTCTTCTGGAGGAAGGCGGGTGGCTGAGAAAGCAGAGACAAGGCAGGCACTGGAAGCTGCTTTCTTTTTGTAATTTTATTTTGCTTTGGATGAGCAATACCAATGAAAGCCTCCCCTCTGAAAGGGAATGATTTTCTTTGCCTTTGAAGTGAATTACAGTCAAAAACCCAATTCAGTCCTTTCATGTTAGGGATCATTTTTGTCAAAAGAGTATGCCTGTCTGGTGATTTGTTTAAGGTTTTGTTTTGCAATACTAGATTTTGAAATGGGGGGGTCTTCATACTAAAGCAACATCATCAGTCCCTTAAAAAATAAATATTTTATTTATTTGGTACAGGGCCTTGCTATGCAGCCCAGACTTGTAGTAATTCTTCTGTCTCAGCCACCCACTTCCCTGGGATTACTGGCTTGTGCCACTATACCTGGTTTCAGTGACTGGCAAGGCAAGGCAAGCCGTATTGGGGATCAAACCCGGGTCCCAGGTTCTGGGTCCTTGCACTTTTGATAGGCAGGCCATCAGCCCTCTTTTAATTTTTATGTTGAGATCCCTAAGTGGTTCAAATGCCTAAGCTTTCTTTTGTTTTTAAAACTAAAAGACGAGCAAGATTATGGGTTAAAAATCCTTCCTGGGCTATTAGAAATACAGTTTTTTTCCCCTCTTTAAGACAATTAAATGGGTATTCTTGGCTTTCTTTTCAAACAAGAAACCATTATGTGAAGTTACTTCCTAGTCTGTATACAAATATGGTGGTAAGATTGTCAGTGTTATTAAAGGGCTGATGGCCCTTGGCTCATGATGGCTTGCCTTTTTTTTTTTTTTTTTTAAACTTTATGGTTATGTAAAATCTATCCACATTTAATATAAATTACCTTCATTTTTTCTGTGGTGCTGTGATTGAACTCAGAGCTTCACACGTGCTAGGCCATCTCTCTCACCACTGAGCCACACTTCAACTGTGCTTTTGCATTTTGATCTTTTTCCTGGGTGATAATATTGTCCTCTCCCAGGGCTGGTCAGCTAGCTCAGCAGAGTAAAGCACCTGCTTAGGCAGATGCGGGGACCAGGTTTGATTCCTGATGAGCCATGCCAGCCCTGTCCCCAGGGTGTGCTGAAAGGGCAACTGAGACTGGGCTTGGTGGCACGTGCCTGTAATCACAGTGCATGGGAGGCTGAAAACCAAAGGATGACTATGAATCTGATCTGTGTAATGAAACACTATAGATCCTGTAGTATATACGTTGAAAAAATTATCCTCTCTCAAGTTGGCAGTGGCTGTCAGCTGCAATTCGCTTAGAGAAATTGGTGACCCTGTCCCTGTAGTGTCCTGATACAGCTGTGATATGATCAGAGACATCTTGTCTTCCAATTAAAACTTCTAGGCCCTTAATCTGTTACTCACTAAAAACAAGATTTATGTTTTCCTCTAAGGTAGATAGGAACTTTAAAATGGGTTTTGCTAAAAACAGTGATTCTGGTTTGACTCAGAGCCCAGGCCCAGTGTGTGAGCGAGCCAGCCTGGGGGCCCACTGGATTCTCATTCAACTAAGAGTGCATTCCTGGTGTGTGAGTGAGAGGACACGGTAACTGCCGAATCCTCATTCAACCCAGAGCCTAGGATTGGCATGTACCGTGAGGAATCCTGCAAAGAACTCCCTACAGAGAGGTTAGAGGCGAGAGCCGCCTAGCTGGTCCAGGAGCAGAACATCTTGCTAGAGTGGCACAGCAGGTTTACCTCCAAGGGCTGCAGCAGGAAGAAGGGGAGCACAGCAACCAGACCCGAGCCAAACCCACCTAGACGAGTTCAATGAAAATGAAAGTAGACTTTCAGACCTTAAAGACACCATTGTAGCTAATGAAAAGGTAAGAAAAGATCTCCTAAATACAATTGGGATGCAGGAAAAAATAATTCAACATCTGCAAGACAATGCAAAGAGGAACAATGTGAGACTAATAGGCATCAATAAGAAAAAATGGAGTCAATACAAATGATATGAAAAGAATACAGGCAGAAGTAATAGAAGAAAACTTCTCAAATATGGGGAAACAATGTGAAATTCAGGTAACTGAAGCATATAGAACTCCAAATAACTACCTAATTAAAACCACACCCTTGATTGACATATAATAATCAAGATCCCAGAAATTCAGCACAGGAACAGAATAGTAAAAGCTGCTAGAGAAAACAGATCACATTTAAAGGAAAACCCACCAGAATAACAGCAGATTTCTCCTCATAAACCATCAAGTCAAGAAGAGAATGAAGCAAAGTACTTCAAGTCTTGAAAGAAAACAAATTCCAACCCAGACTGCTATACCCTGCAAAACTATCTTTCAAGTTTAATGGAGAGGTGAAATACTTCCATGACAAAAAACAATTACAGAATTTGATGATGACAAACCCAACTCTACACAGACTACTAAAACATATTCTAGAGAGGAAACAAAATGACCAGAACTCCATGAAGGAGAATGGAAAGAACCTACCAAATAGGGCAAACAATTAAACGCAGGAGAAAAAGAGGTACACAAAAGAATTCTTTCAATTATTCTTTTGTATACAGCAGCAAAATATTTGCATCAGCATATACTACAAATGGACTTCTCTTACACCCTATGGGTCATGAGAGTGGCAGGATCTACAGGGTGGATATCAAGGAAATAGCAATAGCTCAGTCCCATAAGTGATACCTGGTTACCAGTAAGCATCATGGACACTGTCTATGTCCACAACAGATTAGAACTTTGTGTGATATCCTATCTCCAAACTGTTAAAAGTGCTGGTCATATATTTGCCATTCCAATATTTATGTTGTTTTATTCTTAGGAATTCTTTACTATCATGAAAACTTTTTCTTAGTTGAATTGTTCTGAAATATTTAATTTTGAATTAATTAATATTTGATAAATTATCTGATTATTATTTAATCTTAATATTTGTTTTAAGATTTATACTGTATCTCTGACTTACAATCTACTTATAAGACATGATATGTTATTTTCTCCTAGTACCAGAAACTTTATAAAGTCTATTTCCATTTTCCACTGACTTTGTATTACTTCTTCCTTATTGTTTACACACACACACACACACACACACACACACACATATGTAGGCCGTTTTTTTTCTTTCAGTCTTTTTAATTAATTAGTCTAGTTTCTTACTCACTTGCTTTTTTTTTTTTTTTTTTCCTAATGTGGAATAAGATGCTGTTTAATTTTGTTCTTCCATAGCTAATGTTTTATGTATCTGCTTTAATGATTGTTTTTCTTTGCAATTAGTTTTCAACAATTTCATTTCTGTGTATGTTGGTATGATTTAATTCAAATTTCTTGTGCAAAAGGTTCATTTTTTTCTTGGAAATATGCTATAATTTCGACTAAATTGAGAAATTTTAAATCTTTAAATATTTGTTGCCTACCCCCTTCAACTTTGAGAGTGTTAATGATATCAATATAAGTTTCTTGAATTAGGCAAAAAATAAATAAATAAATAAAATAAAGACAATGATTCTTCTCTTTGCCCAGAAGAACAAAGCTTGCCTTTCATTTTGTGGAATTCTGGGTCAACTCCTCCTCAGTTCTGTGTATGGGCATGTTAGTCATTTAGGGAGTGCCTTGCGGAAAAGTTGGCAAAACAAGCTTTATTACCTTTAAATTTACTTAGCCTATCTCATTACCCTTTAAGACTGAGAACGCCTATGCCACAAAGTGTTCTTTGCTTAAAACTTACGTTCACCTTGGATTCCAGCAGAGGCTCACAGGATTGAGATCGCCTTTCAAGTCACGAGGATTCCACATGAGCTTCAAACACAGGACTGGGATAAAGATCCACAAGCCCAGCACCCTGAAAACTGGTCTCCATACTTCTGCAAATGGACCACTGTGATTTTTGCCAGAATAGACCCCTTCCAGCTACTACTCAGTCTGACCCTCGTTCCATATTTTCTCTTACTTTTCAATTAAAGCTCTCACCTGCATATTCATACTGTCCCTTTTGTTTCCATTTCTATTATCATTAAAGCAAGGATTGACACCAGCCAGAGTGACTCCTCTTCTTTCAGCAGCTAATTGTAGTTCAGTGGTTCAAACATTCTTCAGACTTGGTGTATTTTCAAGCTGTACACATGAATAGTAAATAGCTACACAATTCTATTTTTCTTTACTTTTAGTACAATAATAAATAAATGAGACAGCCAACACTTTATTATGAAATAGGCCGTGTTGTTTAATTTTGTCCACCTGTAGGTTATGCAAGTGTTCTAAACAAGATAAAGATGTCAATGTTTGATCAATCTTTTTTTTTTTCAATTCTTTTATTGTTTAATTTTAACAATGGTTATATTACATATTTTCATCATCGGATCAGTTTAGATTAATACATATAGGTATATAAGATTGATCAAACAACTAAACATTAACCTTTCTAAATCCACATTACTTTTTTTTTTTCTTTTCCCCCTTTTTTTCTTTGAAAGTTGACATATTGCATATTGTCCTCACAATCATTCTATACAGTGCAGTGTG
>PVJA010041407.1:0-17918 GCA_004027025.1 Myocastor coypus
GTACTATATGTACTCTTACTTGTTACTGTTTTTTTTCTATCTTTGTTTCTGCTATTTTTACTCTTTAAAATAAAATTAAATCTATAAAAAAAGAAATAAAGGTAACTTAGATATTCAGTACAAGTGGCATAAACAACAAAATTAAAAAAAAAAAAAAAAAGAAACGCCATGGTAAAACACATTGCTCTGGGCTCTAAGCCTACCCCTCACTCCTCCTGTCATCCTGGCGCTTCCTGCAGCAGGCTCTGGAGTCCCCTTTCCTGGGCGCCCTTAGCTGCACTGTCCTGGATGCCTCAGTGTCCTACATGGATTCAAAACATTTATCTTTTGTGGTCATTTGGACTTTGGGAAGGAGCCAGGAGTACCACAGTGCCAGATCTGGTGAATTAGAGGTTAATAAAAGAGACAGGGTCTTGCTATGCAGCTGAGGGTAGCCTTAAACTCAGGGCAGTCCTCCTGCCTCAGCCTCCAGAGTGCTGGATTATAGGTGAGGCCATGATGCCAGGCCCCAGTTAAAGAAGTTTGGAAGTGAAGTGATTGAATCCTAATGTTCTCTAGAGCTGTGTAGCTGAGCTTGCCACAGTTTGGTTTGACTCCAGGTCAGGCAAGGTGAGAGTGCCAGTTCTCCACCACTGCCTGCTCCTCTCCCAGATTCCTAAGCTTAGTTAGGGTTTTGACTCTCACGCCGGGCCTGTGCACCCCATTCTGCAGTGACCGATGCTGAGTTTATGCTCACCCTGCAGTTCCGTCCTGCGGTGTAACACCAGCTGCAGGTGCCTTTAAAAGCTGTTGCACACCGATTGCACACCCCGCAAAGGCTCAAGACTGTCAGGTTTCTGACTCTTTGGCCTTTGGACATTTCCCGTGGCTTTGCCCTGAACAACCTTCCTGGGCAGGGGTGTCTGGTCACCCAAATGCCTGTGGAGTGCTTTGAACTGCCTTATCATATTTGTGGGAGAATTTATTCCATTTCTGGAGGAAAAGATGAGTGTGCTTTATGATTGTCACACATTATTCACAGTAGGAACTCAAAGCTTCAATGCTCACCCATGTAATCCCAGCACTAAGAAGGATGAGGCAGGAGGATCACTGTGAGTTTAAGGTCAGCTGGAACTACATGGTGAGACCCTGTCTTGGAAAAAAAAAAAAAAGATGCAGTGCTATTAATCTCTTAAAGTTCTCTCCATCACCTCAAACATACACATCCCACCATTCCTGTCACTTTTGGTATGAAAGCTGTAAAGTCCTTCATGCATATATTCCAGCTGAGGATAACCAGGGATGGCCGGCAGTACTTCTTTCCTGTTCCCTTTGCTCTGTGGGTTGCTTGCTCTGCTGTGCAATCCTATTTCTGGACTTTATGAGACAGAGCCTTGCTATACAGTTCAGGCTGGCCTTGAGCTCCCTTTGTAGTCCAGACTGGTCTTGAACTTGCAGCGACGCTCCTGCCTCAGCCTCTCCACTGTGCAATCCTAGTTGTCAGTTCTTGGCCTTATTCGCTGGGCCAGTAGAGTCCTGCTCAGGGAGTCATGGGCCCTGCCTTTCCCTGCCTCCCTCTAGTAGTTTCAGGCCTCACATCCTGGCCCTGGACCCATGTCAAGTAGATATTCTGTAGGGTGAAGCAGACGATTCGTGTTTCAGCCTCTTGCAGGTGGCCGTCCAGGAGGGCTCCGCCTTCTCTCTAGCATAGGCTTCCGGCTTGCCATCAGGCGCCAGGTGGCAGTGAGTGTGCGGGCTCTTCCCGGCGCTCTGTCCTGTACCCCTGCCCTGTGGTCTATTTTTACACTGACACCATCTGTGTTACAGCGGCTCTGCAGTTGTTTTGCCTTTGATTTCTTTGCCCTTCTTCAGATAGGATCGAATCCTGCGCCCTGTGCACGGGCCAGCTCTCTCATCCTGAGCTACAGCCTCACTGTGTTACTATTTTTTCTCTTTAACTCTGAGATACAGTCTCTGGAAGTTGCCAGACTGACCTCAGACTGTAATCCTCTTGCCTCGGCTTCCCAGGGAGCAGGGACTGTGGGCACACCACGGCCCGCCCACACGCGTCAGCCTATTTTGGAGTTGGGTGTCATGACACCTTGTGTGTGCTGTAAAGGACTACTTTGGCTTCCTGGGGCCTCCTGTGCTCTGTATGGCTTCTGAGCAAGGTCTAGCTCTGTGAAGCCAGCGCTCAGCACTTGGCTTCTTCTGGCCAAACAGCAGATCTCCCCTTCCACGAACATGAGCATCATCCTCCATCCCACTTCTCAGCATCTTCCTCGGGTTGTTTCTTCAGTGCTTTATAATTTGCAATCTCAAGGTCTTGGTTAATATATACTTAAGTTTTTCGATTTGTTGGTTTTTGTTGTTGTTGTTGTCAGTTTTGCTTTTTTTTCTGAGGCAGAGTCTCCTGTGTACCTCAACGTGACCTTGAACTTGCTCATGTGGCCCCGGCTGGCCTCAAGCTCATGGGGATCCTCCTGCCTCAGCCTCCAGAGTGGTGGGGTGACAGGCAGCACCCCCACACACTTCTGTACCTACCTAGGTTTCTCATTGTGGCTGGCGGTGCTTTGAGGCCACACTGCTACCTGGTGTCCACCATCCCTAAGTTCAGGGGTCTGGAGAGTGGGGCAGGCCTTGAAGGGCTGTGTCTTCCTGATCTTATCAGTTAGTTGATGGGTAGCAAGGCCACAGAGTTCTGGGTTAATTTTGTATCCTGCTATTTTCCTAATTGTTTGGTCAGTTTTGAGACATTTGGTGGTTTCCTCAGCGCGAAAGCATATCATCCGCTCCAACAGTCATGATGTGACCACCTCCCTGTCCATACCCCGTGCATTTCTCTCTTGTCTGAGATTTGAGAGACATTTGGTGGTTTCCTCAGCGCGAAAGCATATCATCCGCTCCAACAGTCATGATGTGACCACCTCCCTGTCCATACCCCGTGCATTTCTCTCTTGTCTGACTTCTTCAGCTAACACAGAGTGCGAGAGTGACACCCTTGTTTTGTGTAACCCTGAGTAGGTTATTTTTTTTTTCTTTTTTTTGCAGAACCGGAGATCGAACTCAGGACCTTGCACTTGCCAGGCAGGCACTTGTGCCCCTGAGCTATCTCCCCAGCCCACCCTGAGTAGGTTTTATCACAAGGGAGGTTGAATTTTTTTCTTTGCCAGGACTGGGGTTCGAATTCACGACCATGTGCTCGCCAGGCAGGCACTTGTGCTATGGAGCTATCTCCCTAGCCCCTGGGAGGTTGAATTTTATTGAAGGATTTTTGTTGTTGTTGTTGTTACCAGGTACTGAACTTGATTTAGGCAGCATGCAAGCTGCTGAGCTGTTTTCCCAGCCCTAAAGGATTTCTTTTTCCATGTATTGAAATGATCATGTGATGTTTATCCTTGATTCTATTTATGTGGTGCATTTACTTATTTATTTGTACATATTAAAATCAATCATCTAACCTTGGAGTAAAACAGACTCATTCTTGAATGTAATCTTTTCATTGTGGTATTTAATTCAAAGCAACAAGTAGTTTTGGGGATTTTTTTTTTTTTGAGTTAGGATCTCTGTAGTTCCAGTGGCCTTGAGCTCACCATGTAGCCCAGGCTGGCCTTGAATTTTCTGCACTCCTCCTGCCTCTACCCCTCAGGTGCTAGGATTACACACATGTACTACCATGCCAGGCTGACATGCAAGGATTTTTTTGAGAATTTTGCTCTTTAGTTTTATTTTGTCCTTCCCTCCTCCCTTCCTTCATCCCTCCCTCTGTCCTTCCCTCCTTCCCCCTCCCTCCCCCTCCCTCCCCCTCCCTTCCTTTTCTCTCTTTCTCCCTCCCTCACTTCCCTCTCTTTTGGTTATATCCTTATCCAGTTTTGACAGTAGCCAATATAGACTTTGGTGAGTATGTTTGCAGTATCACTTTTCCTTGTATTTTATGAAATGGCTTAAGGCACAATAGGGTTTTCTTTCTTATTTTAAAGAGAAAAAGAGGGGGCCCGGCAGGATGGCTCAGTGGTCTAAAGCACCTGCTTAGGAAAGCTTGGGTGGCCACAGGGACTGCCCTTCGATCTCCGACACCACATGCTGCACCAGACCTGCCCTCAGGGCAGGCTGAGCCGGCCATAAAAATAAATAAACAAAAGTTCTGAAACAAGAAAAAAATAAAAAATAAAATAAAATAATTCTTAAAAAAAAAAAAGGGAAAATAACAATAAAATACAGTTTCAAAATAGGGTAGCAGGAGAGTTACAATAATGAATACATTGGGCTGGGGCAATAATTTGGCTGTCTAAGCACTGCCTGGCAGGTGTAAGGATCTGAGTTCATCCCTGGTGGTGCTCTCAGGCCACACTGGAACCTGGTGCCCGCTGTCCCCAGGGGCAGTGCTGGCCCTAGAACTGGCCACTGAGCCTGGGGTGTGGTGGCACACACCTATAATCCCAGCGCTGGGGAGGCTGAGACCACAGGTCTGTACTGCACAGCAAGACCCTGCACCACCAACAGAAACAAACAAATGAAATTAAAACTTTGTGTATTGTTATTCAGAGAATAAGATAGAGACAGGATATATTGTCCAAACATTAGCACAAACCTTTCTTTTCAATTAACTGAGAAAAACAGCTTATGAATATCTTAACTATCTTGTGTACAAACATAATTTTTTTTCCCTTTCTCCTATCACAGGGTCTTCTTTAAAAGCCTAGTGACACCAGCTACTAAGCCATGGGTCCTGGTCTTGGCTGTGTTGAGAAGCTTTATTCCTGCCTCTATTTTACTGCCTGGTATCATTCTTCCTAGGTTTAAAAAAAAAAAATTTTTTTTAAAACATGTTCTTTTGACTCAAATAGGTTAACTTTGTTGTTAAGACACGGGCTTGCTGTGTAGTGCAGGCTGGCCTTGCACTCATGATCCTTCTGCCCCAGCCTCCCCAAGTACTGGGATTGGAGGCATGCACCACCACGCCCAGCCCACGCTGTCTCACTTTTAAAAATGGCTTGATTTTGTCTGGTCATCTCTTGGTTATTGGATTAAAGATCTGTGCATCAAGGGTTTCATCCAGAATGACACAGCATGATCCCTCTGGTGACAGATGGGAGCTTGGAGTACTGGGGTGTGCCGCCCCTCTCCTCTGGCTCTCAGAGGAGTGGTGCCTGACTCAGCTTACTCTCTGGCAGAGGGCACGTGGCTCAGTGCAGTTTCCTTGGGCAAATGGCCTGTTGGTCACCACTGAAGGCTGTGGCCACTCTGACTCACTGCTGTCAAAGCTGATGGATTACAGGACAGCTGTCCTGTCAGCCCCGCCTGTGCCCGGAGGACAGAGGATGGAGCCCACATCCTTCAGGGCCAGGCCTATGGGAGGGGCGCTGTTCCTTCTGGTGCTTCCTGAGCAGTGACAGATGCCCTCGCTGACCCAAACTCGGCTCACCCCGGGCTGGGCAGACATCCAGGCCCAGCTGTCCTCAGCTTCCTCTGAACCAGCATCCTGGAATCCAGCGTCTTCTCTCCAACTGGCAGGAACATCCTGCCACCTGTTGTCTTTATTTCATATCCTTGGTCCACCTCACAGAGCCCTGTGTCCTGAGCCCCAGGGCCTGGGTCACTCTGGGGAGCGGGGGAGCTGCAGCTGCCCAGTCTGAGAGCGCCTCCCCTAGGCCTGGACTGATCCCCAGACAAGGAGGCTGGAGACAGTGCTGAGCCCTGGCTTCTGTGGGCGTGAATGGTAGGTCCAGAGCAGCCACCTCGCCCACCCCAATAGCAGCAGCAGTGGAAAGGGACAGAGGTGTGCGTCTGCCCAGGGAGCCCCAAGGCCCAGGCAGGAATGGTCCCTGAGGACTCCTGCCTGACCCTACTTGTGACCAGCCCATGTGCCCTGGTGCCACTGTCTCAGCATGTCTGCCTGATCCTTGTCACTCCACTTCAGAGCCCTCCTGTGCCTGTGATGGTGCCCAGTGTCCTCCATGGCACCTGTGTCCCATAGGAGTGACACTGTCTAGAACCTCTGTGATATTGGCATCAGTGTGGACATTTCCCATGGTGCCCACTGACTGCCCAGGGCAGAGGGTGATAGGGCCGGAGAGATGGTGAGTCGCCACTGCCCTGCTGACCTGTCATCCGCCAGGCATTGCCTGGGGTTGCCCTGTACTGGGCTGCCCTTTGGTCCCCCCAATCAATTGCTTTGCAGGTGGGTGTCTTGGCTTCTTAGATGAGCAGCACGGGGCTGTGGCAGTAAGGACCAGGGTGGGAGGATGGCGACAGCCATGAGTAGGTAGGGGCTGCATGAGGGCCCAGGCCACTGCTGCGTGGCTCAGTCCCACTTTCAGGGTGAGCCAGGACTCCACATCTGATGGGAACATGTCCTGGTCTTAGCAGCAGCAACATATGTGTGGATCAGCAGTGCCCTGGGCTCCTCAGGGGACTCCAGCCCGCTGTAGCCCTGGCCTGCGGCTGCCCCTGAAACAAGGTGCTGGAGCTGAGTCTGGAGGCCCACAGCCTCGGCAGCTCACAGCCCTGGAGCAAGACTCCTGGCCAACCCAGAAGTGGCTTCCAGCCTCTCCTAGAACCCTAGAGCTGGGTGGGGTGGTTCATGTCTGTGATCCCAGCATAAGGGAGGCTAAAGGCAGGAGGATCTGTGAGACCCTGAGGCTGGCCTAGGCAGCAGAGCAAGAGCTTCTCTCCCTGAAAAAAGCTAAGGCATCAAATCCACTCCATCTTGCAGATGAAGCTGCAGTCCCGTGGGACAAGGCCCTGGGCACTCAGCACCCCCCCACCCCCCACTAGTTATACCTGCAGTTACTTACTTGTGTTTTGTTTTGTTTTTGGTCTTTGAGACAGGGTCTCACTATGCAGTTCAGACTGGCCTTGAGCTCACTTTTGTAGCCCAGGCTGGTCTCGAACTGACACCGATCCTCCTGCTTCAGCCTCCCAAGTGCTGGGATTACAGGTGTGCGCCACCACGCCCGGCTTTACTTGTGTTTTTAGAAAAGCCTATGCTGCTAACTCCTGGTGCCTCTCTCTGCAGCTCTGGGAGAGGCGACCAGAATGGCCACAAACTGTTGTGCCCTTCGTGGGAAGCACCTCGGGCTCAGAGGCTCCTCTTAGCTCCCCCTTAGGTTTGTGTCTGTCTGGAGTCCAAGGAGGTGATATCACAAAGGAGGTTCCAAGAGCCAGGACCTCCACTGGGACTTGAGACTTGGGGACAAACTGTGCACCTGGCTCAAGAGCCCTGGGCAATGGCGTCACTGTGGCCTCAACTCTGGCAGCCAGGCCTTACTAGGATGCAGGGCTGTGTACATGGCTATGCCCAAGATACTCAGGGAGTCCACAGGGGACATACCAGCCATGCCCCAAGCAGGTGGACACACGGACACCTGCCTCCCACTGTGGGGGAGCATGAAGCCAGGAAGAGGTGAGGCTTAGCCTGCACAACCACTCAGCCCCCTGTGAGATGTCTGCACCAGCTGCTCTCCCTCTGCCCAGGAGTGCGCGTGTATGTGTGTGAGTGTGAGCGTGAGCAAGTGTGCACGTTTTTGGGCCATGTGTTCTGCCAATCTTTTTTTTTTTTTTTTAAGAATTATTTTATTTTATTTTATTTTTTTCTTGTTTCAGAACTTTTGTTTGTTTATTTATTTTTATGGCCGGCTCAGCCTGCCCTCAGGGCAGGGCTGGTGCAGCATGTGGTGCTGGGGATCCAACTGCGGTCCCTGCAGCCGCCCAAGCTTTCCTAAGCAGGTGCTTTAGACCACTGAGCCATCCTGCCGGGCCCCTGTTCTTCCAATGTTTATCTCACAGCCACCAAAGCAGCTGCTTCATCACCCTGCTCTCTGCATGCTCACCACCCACCAACCTCTCTGGGTGCAGCCTGGCCTCTGTGAGTAGCTGGCAGGTGGGGCCACCCTGCTCTAGGGACAGAGCACCTGGCAGCCCTGAGGCCTGGAAAGGATCTCTGGGTCCTTGGCCCTGCTCTCAATGTCTAATGTTCTGGGAGGGAGCTGCTCCACAGACCAAGTAGGTGCCAGGATAACACCATGGCCCACCAGCATGTTTTGTCTCCTGGCCTGTGGCCGCCTGGTCACTGTGGTGAGGATTTGAGTCCAGTCTGTGGTAGCAAAAGTGCTTGGTGGGAGCTGAGCCTTGGAGATGATGGACTCAAATGCATCCCGACTGCCTTCCACATGCCAGGGGACATTCTGCATCCCAACATCCTGGGTCCTGCAGCTTTCTGGAGCAGGCTCTAATACGCTTGCTGCATCTGTGCTTTCCCAGGCCCACTGTTCACCTGTCCAACTGCCTTGGGTACTGAGAATTTGCACCTGGTGGCTTTACCCTGGAATTCTTTCTTGCTGGTGTCCTGAGGTTGTGAATGTATGTGTGAATGTATGTATCTATGTATGTATGTATGTATATGTATTTGGTACAGGGTCTCATTACGCAGCTCAACTCATAGTAATCCTCCTGTTTTCAGCCTCGCCAGCACTGGGATTACAGGCATGTGCCAACACACCTGGTCTCAGCAGCCAGGTCAGTGCATCAGAGGGTGGGGCCAGCAGGGCATGTGGTGCAGAGGATTGAGCCCTGGTCTTTGTGTTTGCCTAAGCAGGCACTTAGTCTGCTGAGCTATCTTGCCAGCCCTGAGTTTATGAATTTTTGTTAAGCACATGCCCATTTGAAGCTGGCGTGCCTTCACAAGTGGACTCTGGTCACCGGAAGAGGTCTCTGTCTCTCTCTGTGTGTCCTGCTCATGGACATCCAGGGTCAGCCCCCCACCCCAGCTGCTTACTCAGAGCCGCCCATGCCCACAGTGCCCGTGTTAGAGATAGTATGGATTCAGATCTTACTTTGAAAAAATCTAATCTAACACCTCTGGAGCATTTACTCCACGTACATGAAGTTGAGGAGGCCACAGTTGGTATGTGGCCTTGCGGGCACCACCTAATCCGCCTGGGGCTGAGCATGAGGGTGGCTGTGGCTCCATCTTGCCCTGGGTCCCTGTCCCCAGGGTCCCCATGCCTGGCTATCTTGTGCTGCCTCCTCTGTCTATCCCCACTGCAACAGCTGAACCTCTGCCCAGGAACAGAGCAGAGGTCCTGGGCTCCAGAACCCAGAGAGGTTCAGGCTGGGGTGAAGACATCCCTCATCCCCCATCCCCTGTCCTCGTCTGCAGGATAATCAGACACTGAGCTCAAATCTGTCCTTTAGGTCCCTGTGGCGTCTTCTGCAATGTAGCATTCACAGATAGCAGCATGCACACCTGTAATCTCAGCACTCTGGGAAGCTGAGGTAGGAGGATCTGGAGTTTCAGCCCAGCTAGGGCAACTTGGCAACTCGGGGTGCCCTGTGTGGAAGCCTGGGGTCCAGCTGGGCAGGCGCAGGGATGAAGTCTCAGGCAGGTTACAGGGGTTACAGGGGTGCCTGCGGACATGCACGGGTATGCATGCACTCCGGTGCACGCAGGCGAGAGGCGAACAGAATCGCAGGTTTCCGCCCGGTCCATTGTGCGCGCGCCCCCTGTCGGCTACCTGCGTCCCAATGCAGGTGCGAAACGCAGGGAGTGTGCGGAGCTGAAGATGGGAGGGTAGAGTGGGGGAGCTGGTGATTGGATAGAGGGGCAAGGGGCAGCCTTCTACCCCACGACTGTAGGAGTGGCTCCTGTGGCCTCTCAGGAGGTCACCTCACCTCCCTGCCGCCGAGCTGCCTCCCCAGCCCTCTTCATTTTCTTTTGAGAAGGGTCTTGTTAAGTCTCTAAGTTGCCCAGGCTGAGTTGGAACTTCAGTTCCTCCTTTCTCAGCCTTCCAAAGAGCTGGAATTACAGGTGGGCACCACCCAGACCCCAGAGTGGAAGCCATGGAGCCGCAGGGTCCTGAGCTGCCTGCTGGGCTGCGGTGTCTCTGCCTGCTGTTTGGGGGGCCAGGTCAGGCCAGCTCCTGTCCCTCTGTTGTGATTTGTATCTAGTTGTCTCCTCAAAGCCTCATGTAAATCATGGGTCTGTCGAGCGCGTGGCTTGAGGGGTGGGGCTTGAGGGGGCGTGGCTAAGAGGCACTAACTGTTAAACTGACAGCACGCGCTGTCAGTGTGCCCTCCTCACCAGGCAGCAGTTTCCAGCGGATCATCCTGGACACGGCAACGACCCAGCCCCTCCTCCAGTCCCTATAAAGCGAGGGGCAGCGTCTTGAAACCTCCAGGAACTGTGAGCTAAATAAGCCTTTCCTCCCCTAAGCTTGAGTGTTGAATATTTGTCCCAGCAAGGACAGAATAGTAACTAAAACACCCTCCCTGAGTACAGAGCCACCTGTTGCCCAGGTGTCTCACCCCTGTGCATGCAGATGCTAAATTTTATCTGCATGTTTCACTGCAATTTGAAAAGATGGATGCATGTGGCTGCGATCTTAGCAATCTGGGAGGCCACGGCAGGCAGACGGGAGGTCCATCCCAGCCAAGGCAACTTACAGACTGAGTGGAACTCGGTCTTAAAACAGAAAGGGTCAGGTTGCAGCTCAGGGAGAAGGCCCTCGTTCAATCTCCAGTATGGAAATTTTAAACAAGAATTAAACATGCCAGGCATGGGGGCATATACTTGGAACCCCCGTGCTTGGGAGGCAGGCGTGGGAGCCCCGCATTTAATTCAAGGCTGCCTGAGCTACATGAGGAGCTTGAGGCAGCCCGTGGTAAGTGTACATGTGCACCTTGTACCTTTGTCCTGTCTGCCCTTCATGCTGGTGTGGGTCCTGGCTGCTCCACTTCCTCTTCTGGGCTTTGGGCCAGGGCAGCCTGGAGTATAGCTGTGGGCTGAACGTCCTGTCTGGGACCCAGGGCTGGAGAGAAGAGGCCTGGAGACTCTGCTGGATCTGACCTTGGGCCCTGCTGAGGAGTCAGTTCTGTTCCCTGGGCTCCCCAGCCTGAGGGGTGCCAGCTTGGGTACCAGAGGAGGAAAGGGCTCCCCCTGGAACACCACTGGCTGCTTTCCAGGGTAGCCCTCATGGCCCTGGGGGTGAGGGCCACTCTGGGAGGTGCCCTGTCTGTGGAGAAGTCACATGCCAGGCACAGTGGTGCATATATATGATACCAACACTTGGAGGCTGAGGCAGGAGGGTTGCAAGTTCCAGTCTATCTGGGTACTTTTTTTTTTTTTTCCTTTCCGCAGTACTGGTGATTGAACTCAGGACCTTGCACTTGCCAGGCAGGCGCTTAGTCTACTGAGCTATATCCCCAGCCCTTTATCTGGGTACTTTAAAGAGACCTCAAAATACAAAATATAAAAAGGGCTGGGGATGTAGCTTAGGGCGAAGTTTCTGTTGCTTTCTCAGTAACACCCACCCACACGCACACATGTGTGTGCCTCAGCAGCATCAAAGAGCCAGGGCTTTGCTGTGGTTTTGCTTGGGAAGCCAGATCACCTCACGGCTGTTGGAGCACAGAGTAAAGGCTCTCCGGGGAACCCCTGCCATGGGGCACTGAAGCAGGGCAGGGCTAGAACTCCAAGGCCTGAGGCCAGCAGTGGGTGGGGGGGCTTCCACTCACCTCTGGTGCGCTCCTTCTCCGTATGTGCCAGGCATCAGAGGGCAGACTTCAGTCTTCCAGTTCCATTCGGAGCAGCGCTGACCCTGACCACAGGCGGGAAGCTAGATGACAGAGGCACCGAAAGTCCAGTTGCAGGGCCGGTGGCTCCTGGTGGCTTTGCAGACAGAGCTGCTACCAGCCCTTGGGAGGCAGAGGCCGAAGGGCCGATGTGAGCTCGAGACCAGCACAGCTACATCGTGAGTTCAAGCCCAGTATGAACCACACAGCGAGACCCCTTCTAGAAAAAGCTAACTGCAGCACCACTGGGACTCACACAGTCCTGGCTGTGGGTCAAGGCCGGGAGAGAAGTCCAAGCCGCGGCTCTCCTGCAGTTACCGACTCTGGCCCCAGGGGGCGCTCCTCAGCCGGCCTGCTCCTTAATGGAAGCCCTTCAGTTTGGGCTCCACTCTTCAAAATTGAGCAAACCTCCTGGAATCTCGCAGGACTCCACCATTTTCCACTTATACATTTTAGCCTTAGAGCTAATTTATCTTGAGGTTTACAATAGCCTTAAAGCAAATAGATATATTGTAAGCCAATTTTTAGGTTTACGTAGTGTGTATGTGTGTGTGTTCACAGGTGACAAATGTGCAGCTGGGTGATGTGCACACAGGTGACTAGTGGTTCACCCCAGGAGCATGAGCCACAGCCTCATGGGACTGCAGCAAGGGGCGTGTTTTGAGGGGCTTCGTGGCAGTGTGGCTTTTGCTGTGTTTTTCAAATGTGAACTCATACTGTGTATTTTCACAGGGCAGAACGGCCGGCCTTGGGAGCTACTGCATAGGTGGCTGTGCAGCTGTCATGAGAGGCTGAGCTGGGCATGTCTGTGATGCCACACTTCCACCGACACTGGACATTGTGGATGTGACTTGGCCACGTGCCACCATTCTGTGCGGCACAGAGCTGCTCCATGGCTCCCCAGCCAGTGCAGCCACAGCCAGGCCCTAGGAGGAAAACAAAGGCATAAAAGCTGGGGACTACAAGGAATCTTAGTGAGTGTTTTTAGTGTCAATCTATTCTATATTTTTAGACTGTTTTGAACTTAGGAGGTCTTGGTTTATTGTTATTTTCTTTTTCTTTTTCGAGACAAGAGCTTGCTATGTAGTTCAGGCTAGCCTTGAATTCACACTGGTTCTCCTGCCTTGGCCTCCTAAGTGCTAGGATGACAGTCATGTGCCGCCATGTCTGGATTTTTTGCTTTTTTTTTGCAACAGGGTCTGGCTATTGTGCAGGCTGGCCTTGATCTCACCATGCAGGTTGCCAGGGTGCACCGCCTCGCTGCGTGCGGGGCATGGGTCCTGACTGGTGGGAGGCTGGAGGACACAGTTTCTACACGTGCTCTTCTTAGAACCTTCTGCTGGGTGGAGTTCAACTGCTGTAGTAGGTGACCCCCAGGCTCACTGGCAGCCTGGTCAGGGCATAGAGGCTAACCTGGGTGGAAACTGAATCTCCTCACATCCTCTGGCTTGGAGGTGATCTGAGTGTCAGCAACCAGTGTGGTCTCAGTGACGTTTGAAAATGGAACCAGAAGCCAACAGAACCCTGCCTGACACCTCATTGCCCTGCTTCTTAGGCTGGGGACAGTGGCACCATGGGAGATGAGCCCAGAGGCAGCTGTCCAGGGCTAAGTGCTGTCCCTTGATGTCCTCCTGTACACAAGTGGTGGTAGAGAGGCTGCTGCAGGCTGTGTAGGGGCCACCCTGCTAGGGTGGGTGTCTGGGAACCACAATAAGGATTTTCCTACTTTTATTTTTTTATTTATCATTTATTTGTTTATTTATCTTTTCAGAACCAGGGATTGAACTCTAGACTTTGCACTTGCCAGGCAGGCACTTGTGCCCCTCAGCTATTTCCCCGGCCCCTGGACTTTCCTACTTTTAAAAAATCAGTTGTAGTAAAGCATTCTCTTCACTGGGCCAGTGAAATGGTTTAGTGGTCTAAAGCGTCTGCTTAGAAAAGCTTAGGCAATCACAAGGACCACAGTTCAATCCCTGGCACCACATGCTGCACCAGCCCCACCCCCAGTGCAGGCTGAGCTGGCCATAATAAAAACAAATAAATAAAGCTCACCTTAAAAAAAAAAAAAAAAAAAAAAAAAAAAAAAAAAAAAAAAAAAAAAAAAAAAAAAAAAAAGTGAGCTCAAGGCTAACCTGAACTGAAAGCAAGACCCTGACTCAAAAAAACCAAAAAAAAAAAAAAAAAAGATGAATTCTCTTCATTTTGTGGTAAAATATGTGGGGTATGGTGTGTGATGCATCTTTCCATATCTTGAGTCCACATATACTGTGGTGTTTGTGTTGACACCACTGTCTACTTCCAGAACATTCTCGTCTCCCCATAGGAAACTCTCATGTCAAGCCTGGCTCCCAGCCAGTGTCCACTCACTGCCCACGTCCTGTCCCAGGGCCTCCTGCTGGAGTGACACCCATAGTGTCTGTGCTTTTGGAGGGGCTTCTTCCCTTTGACGAGGCCCTCAAAGCTTGTGTATGCTGGCAGTTCCCCCCTGTTACGGTGGTGTGACATCTGTTGCATGGATGTTGGGTGGCTTCTACCCTTCAGCTTCTGTGACCAGCGCTGCTATGAGCTTAGCTGTCCCTGTGGGGGTGTGTCCTGGGAATATGGCTGGTCACTTGGTGACTCAGATTGTGTCTGAGGAGCCGCATGTTGTTTCCATAGCACCGAGGAATCTTCATGGGCTGCAGGCCCTTTGCCAGCCTGGGTCTGTGCCCATCCTCAAGTGGCATCCAGGGTCCTCAGAAAGGTACAGCTGCGCTTCTTGGAGCCTTTTCACGTGGACTTCGAAGGGCAGCAGGATTTGTGTAGAAAGAAGGTTCCCCTCCTCCGAGACCATCCTCTTGATGCTTCAGAGAGGGAGGCACAGGAAGGGCAACACAGGGACATGGGACGGGCAGGTATGATGGGAAGGACAAAGGCTGGGTGTGCCTGCCTGGTGGGAGTGGCTGCAAGGTCAGAAGCATTGCACATGGGCTGTGGCTACTGTGTGACCCAAGCTGAGATCCGACAGAGCCTGACACAGTCACATGGGAAATAGCAAAGAAGGTGGTGTGTGCTTGAGGGCCCCTGGGACAGCATGGGAATGTGGGTCCTGAGGACTGCTCCAAGGCCCAAGGCCCAAGAATGTGTGGGTCTGAGGAGCACATGGCCTGGAGCCAGGGCCCATGAGAAGTGCTGCTGGGACAGCTGGGCAGACACAGCTGTGGGCCTGCTGGGGCAGGGCAATGGGCATGGGTTCCTTTCAGTGCTGTCACTGGCCAGGGTACCTCTGCTTCTGATGACCTTGATGGTGCACTGGAGTGAAACTCGGGAAAACTTAGAGGAATTGGAAATATTCAGCACCCTGAAGGGGCAGACTCACTGCTCAGGGTCAGACTCAGTGTCCAGGACAGTGACACCCAGCTGCACGAAACAAAGGACACATGAGATATTCCAGACAGATCAGGTGGATGACAAGGGACCTCAGAGTGCCCTCGAGGTTGGCTTGGATGGGAAGACTTTAGATCAGGCAGGCAGTGAGGGCGAAGCATGTGTTAGGCCAGGATAGGAGACCCCAGAGCCAACCCAAGGCCAGCACCCAGAGGTGATGGCAGGCTCCATGCTATAGGGTGCAGGTCGGGGACTGAGGCCTGAAGTGCCCAAAATGAGGGACAGTGAGAAGCAGCAGGGCAGCATCATCAGTGAGTGGATGCGCTAGAGGTCCCCACATGCAGGAGCCTGGTCCCCATGGTGGCTTCAAGGCCACACCTTGTCTCAAACATGAACAATAAAAATAAGCCAAGCCGGGCGTGGTGGCTCACGCCTGTAATCCCAGCACTCGGGAGGCTGAGGCAGGAGGACCGCTGTAAGTAGGAGGCCAGCCTGGGTTACAAAGTGAGCTCAAGGTCAGCCTGAGCTGCAGGGCAAGACCCTGTCTCAAAAAGTGAGAAAAAAAATACAAAGCTGGGGAGATAGCTCAGTAGAATAAGCACCTGACTGGAATGCACAAGGCCCTGAATTCAATTCCCAGTACCACACACACACACAATACAGCTTGTCCTTGAACTGGAACAGGAAGCCTTGTGCCCTAAGGGACACATGAGTCTCAATAAGTTGTGACTTCTGAAAGTGGGTTTCAAGTGTGCAAATACATATTCTGCTGTCTGTGCCTTTTTAATTAATTAATTAATTTATTCTTTTTGAAGGCAGGGATATGGCTCAGCAGCATAGGGGCCTGCCTGGCAAGCATAAGGTCTTGAGTTTGATCCGTGGTTGCAAAAACAAAACAAAATAAACACAGAGAGGAGTCCTTTTCCAGGGAAATCAGGAGCCAATGAGGTATCTCAGCAGACTAAAGTGTCTGCTGAGGTGAGCTTTGGCAAGCGCAGGGACTGCGGCTGTGATCCCCGGCACCACATCCTGTGATGGATGTGGTGGTGCACACCTGTAATCCCACCCAGCACTGGGGACACTGAAAGCAGGCGGATCACCAGGAGTCTGAGCTGTGTAGTGAGATCCTGCAACAATCAAATGCACTTTTTTTTTAAAAAAGGGAAATCAAAGTGCCAGGCCCTGTAAGGCAACCATGGTTTCCTCCTGACCACAAATCCACCCATGCTCTCTTTGGTTCCTTCTGTACTGTTTTACACCCAGGAGGCACCAGGAGCTCTGCACAGCCCACCCCGTGCAAGGTGCTAAGCACAAATGTCACACACACTGTTCCTGGGTCCCTAGGTCCCTGAAGCCTGCATCTAACAAGGAAAGCGCCTTGTGCAAGTCTCAGCTGTGAGCTCGAATTAAGACACAGAGAAAGAGAGCACATGGGGGGACGGGAGTCCCTTCACGCCCACCCCAGCCATGACAACAGCACATCTTGGAAAGAAGAAGGAGTGCCCCTCGGGGACAGTGGTCCCTGGAGGATGACACAGTGACTTCATAGACAAGGATGAGAGTTGGCCACTTGTCACTGTGTGTGCCCTGGAGGTAAATCTACAAGATGGATGCTGGTCATACCCAGAGTAGACAGGACCCTTAGGACGGAGAGGACACAGAAGAGCAGTGGTGATGGTGGTGACACAGACCCTGACCTGGGCCTGTATCAGAGGGAGGGTGTTGTGCTGAAGCTCTGTCAGTTTCCTTTGTCTTTTATTTTGTTTCAAAGTTTTATTTACGTTTTGAGGTTCTCGCATAAGAAAAATTATGTGATATTTAAACTGGTCTGTTGGGCTGGGGAGACAGCTCAGTGGCATAAAGCCTCTGCTGGCAAATGAAAGGTCCTGCGTTCAATCCCTGGTACTGAATGCCATGCCCATCCTGGAACCTGGGTGTGCCATGCCAGCCCCAGAACCAGGTGTGATGGCACATGCCTATAAACCCAGCACATGCCTGTAATCCTAGCTGAGGCAGGAGAATCACTATGAGTCCAAACTATGTAATGAGACCCTGTATCAAAAACATAAAAATTAAAATAAAATATAAATTGGTGTGTGTGATGTGTTTCCCTTAGTGTTACAGTGGCTACCCCACAAATGACTCCAGTTTATCCTTCTCTGTGGCAGAGAAGTACACAGTGTATAAATACATTTTCTTTACCTATTTACCTGCTGCTGGGTACAGGCTGCTTGCCAGGTTCAACTATTACTAGCTGTGCTGAGGGCCAATTGGACCCTGGGATCCCTGTACAGGGGACAATGAGGAGTAAAGAAAGACAAAGAGACAGATATCAGGGTGTATTGGTCAGGGTTTTACTTAGAGGAACAGCACAGATATAATATAAGGAATGGACATTAATACAAAATATACACTCTAAAAAGAATTACAAGATTGGCTTACAATAGTCAGCCACAGAGTCAGATGAGAAAGCATGCAGAGGGCATCTGCACACTCCGGACTGCAGCACCCCGTGTAAGTCGGCTGATGGGTCTGTGCTGGAAGACTGAAGTGTTTGTAATGGACACTGAAGAGTCTGCGACGGATGGTGAAAGATCCAAGCTGGAGGCTGAAGAGTCTGCGCTGCAAGCCAGATGATCAAGTCCAGGCTGAATGTGAAGACTGAAGCTTCTCCATTGAAATGAAGTCTTGACTCCTTCCTTAGGCCTTTAAAAAGTATATTTGTGGGCCCGGCAGGATGGCTCAGTGGTCTAAAACGCCTGCTTAGGAAAGCTTAGGCCAGACCCAAAGCGCACCGCTGGGAGCGGAGCCTGCGCACTCGCCGAGGGTAAGCTCCCTGCGCCGCTCTGTCCCGCCTCTGCGTTCCCGTGACTAACTTCCTGTTCCAGCCACACCCAAACCGCACAGCTGGGAGCTGAGCCCGCGCGCCTGCTGGTCTGGATCCTTGGCCTGCCTTCCCTTTCCCCGCCCCCCCCCTTTTTTCTTTTTTCTTTTCTTTGTTT
>PVJA010041408.1:0-17907 GCA_004027025.1 Myocastor coypus
GCTTACCCGCGGCGGGTGCGCAGGCTCAGCTCCCAGGGGTGCGATTTTGGTCTGGGGCACAGGGGGCTTACCCGCGGCGGGTGCGCAGGCTCAGCTCCCAGGGGTGCGATTTGGGTCTGGGCTGGAGCAGGAAGTTAGTAGCAGGAACGCAGAAGCGGGGCAGAGGGGCGCAGGGAGCTTACCCGTGGCGGGTGCGCAGGCTCAGCTCCCAGGGGTGAGTTAAGCATTTAAATTGAATGTTTCTCCAAAAAATCATCACCTCAACCTTCCTACTAATAATTACTCATTCCTCATCACATGCAGTTGATATATCTGTTAGTAATTTTTTAAAGAAAGAAAAGTGAAAGCAATAGGTGAATATTTAGATAACTCTAGAAATTAATAAGAAAGAAATTTCAGTACTGAGAAGGACTGTTTAAGTCATTATATTTGATTTTCTAGAACTCATGGCCTTTGAGTCATGCTGTTTAATCTTTCTCTACTCAGCATATCTTCCTTCAAAATGATCTATTGAATTAAAAGGTTTAAAATACTTTTAAATATAGTTTACTATGGAGCTTGTGAAGTGTATCAAAAGTAAGTCATATAGTAAAAAGAATATCATAGGCTCTTCAGCAGTTACCAAATATGTTTAACTTTTATTTATACTCCTCAGCCCACTCCTCATCATGGCTACATTAGGTTAAAGCAAATACCATACACTATATTAATAGATAAACATGTTGAAAAATGGTCATTTGTATATAGAACCTAAAAATATTCAAAGGCATGACTTAACAATTTCAAAAGTCAATGTTCAAATACAGCCACCTTGTTATAACCATTAGTAGTTTGTGTAGCCATTTGCATGAAGTAGGATCCCCACAAAGATTGCACAGCACAGTTGATTGTTGTGACCACTGAGTTTCTTTTCATTGTTAAGGGCCTTTTCCTTTTCTATGTCATTTATAGTTTAAACAGAAGAAGTAATTTGCCTTGTGGTTGAATTTGAACATGGTTCCATAAAGTGTTCTTGTATCTCCTATATTTGTTTTAAGCTAAGGTTTAGAGTAGAGGCTTAATCAGATTCAGGTTCACTGTTTCTTGTCAGAATTACTCTAAAGCTGATGCCATGAACTTACTGTTGCATTGATTAGTGTCTGAGCTGTGAATCAGTTGTGAATCAGCATTAATGAACCACTAAGTGATAACAAAGACCACCAGAGCCTAAAAGTAGAAGAACGAGGTAAGTTTATTATATTCTGTGATGAGAGCAAATATTCAGTGGAGAACCACAAGTTGTCTTAGAGGTGGCTAAGCAGGACTTATGCAAGTACTTGCATTTGTGCTTGTTGTTTCAGGGAATGTTTATGGAATCAGGGCTTTGCCTTGGAATAGATGATATCAGGAAGTGTAAGCTATTCCATTACTTGCACCTTGAGTAAGTCTTTCTTAGAAGAAGGAAAGATTAGATAAACTGAGCCTAAAATTATAACTGGTCAAGAACTAGTGGTCCATCCTAATAGTTAGGATAGGGAGTTGTTTGGTCAGTTTTGTGGTTTGGACAATAGATGTTATATGTGTTAGGCATGCTTATGCAGTACTTTTATTTTTGTCTGGTCCCATCATAGCCACAGAGTGACTCTGCCTGCTGATTATTGATGTTCAATAGGAGAGCCCAAAGTCTAGCTCATAATACCAGGCCAACTCTTGAATGCTGGTACTTCCCCACCCCTATTCTTTTTTCCCAAATTTTATTTTTATTTTTTCATTAGCACTTGTTTGCAGTACGTAATCTGACCTGCAGTGTTGGCACCACATGGTGACTTGCTATAAATACAATTGGGCTCAACCCCAGACTTAGCAAAACAGTTTAACAGTATCCCTAAGTAATTCATAGGTACATTAAAGTCTCAGAAACTCCATATTTTAGAGTTTCTTATTTCACTTAATGGTATTAGGACCTTTAGCTAGCAACTGCTGCTTTCAGTGTTTATGAGGAGTTACAAATGAATGCAAATTATGTCTGCATTTTGCATTAGCTAGTACTCTCCTTAAAGAAGTAGTTTTCCAATGCAATTATTTAAGTATTCATCTTAATAGTATAAACAAACTAACAAACAAAACTAAGATAAGTGATTGATTATTTTCCTTCATTTATCAACTTGCAAAATAATCTGTTGTTTCCCTAAAATCTTCCTTGCTACCAACAAGGTGAAGTTTTTTTAAAGTATCTTCATGAATATATAGATTTAACATAGTTCATATATTTTAAGCTACTATTGGGGTTATTACTTTTTAAAAATTGTTAAATATCTTCTATTCATTTACTTACTTGGTACAGAGTCTCACCACACAGCTTGGACTCATAGTGATCCTCCTGTCTCAGCCGCTCCAGTGCTGGGATCACAGGCATACACCACCGTGCCTGGCTTCAGTTACTGGCACTATGTGCCTGGGGTTCCAGGGCTGACACAGCATGAAGTACCAGGGATTGAAGGTGGGTCCTTGGCTTCCAGGCAGGCATTAGACCACCAAGCTATTTCCCCAGCATGATTGGCTGTCATTTCTAAGCCATTTTCTAGAGAAATTATATTACATATTTGTATTGTGTTTTCATTTCAAATTTAGGATTACAGAAATATTTACTGGGTTTAGCTTTTATTTGCATTTACATTTTTCTTCTCCCCAGTCTTCCTCATTCTACTACAATAGTGTAATTTCATACTGTTTTAAAATAGATACACTCAAAATTATTGCTTATATTACTAAAAATACCATAACTGAAAACCACTTAAAGTTGTATTATAGTTTTTAACCTTTAAATATATTACATTTGGAATGTACAGATAAAAATTGCTCTGTTCTAAATTTTACTTGAGCGCCGGGCGTGGTGGCACACCCCTGTAATCCTAGCACTTAGGAGGCTGAGGCAGGAGGATTGGTGCCAGTTCGAGACCAGCCTGGACTACAAAAGTGAGCTCAGGACCAGTCTAAACTGCATAGTGAGACCCTGTCTCAAAAAGACAAAAAAAAAAAAAAATTTACTTGAAATTATCTCTCTGTGTGGTTCAGCCACAAGTCAAAGCTCAAAAGTGTGCCTGTTTTATCATATATTTTGTTTGAAAATTAAATTAAATGTCTATAGGCTTCTAAAATGAAGACCACAGAACACTGTAAGAGAAATTTAGTTGGTATCCTTGTTCTTCACCTCTAATTCTTGTCTAATTTTCCAACCATTTCTGTTGCTTTTTAGCTTACTTGCCCACTTTTAAACGTAAGCAAATAAACAAACATGGATATACTTTACTATATGCTACTTTATTCCTGATTATTTTTCTTTCTTTTGTTTAATACTGTTCTGGTGATCACTCTGTAGTAACATAAAAAGCTTTTTCTCATTCTGTTTTGTAGCTACAGAAGACTCCATAGTTTTATTCAGCCAGTTATCTACCAATGGGCCTCCTGGATTCTTGTTTTTTGTTTTTGTTCTTGAAATTATTAATGGCACTGCAATTAAGAACCTTGAAATTAATAGCTTTTCATACTTTACCAGTGTCATGTTGACATCAATTTCTAGAAACAGATTATGAAGTCTGTGTATTTATAATTTTCTTAGCTGCTAAGGAAACTCCATCAAGTTTGCTCTATTTTGCACTGAAACCATTCACATATCACAGTTCCTATTCCTCATGGATTGGAAATACAGTGATCTATCATAGCTTTGAATCTTTACCCATGTGCAGCAGGAGGGTTTCCGTCTCCTTCTGGTTTGATTTAGTGTTTCTTTTACTATACATGAGGATGACAACTGTTTATGTTTATAGTATCAATAATTTTTTGAAAATTATCTATGAGATGAAATTTCTGATAGTTATTGATCTTTTACATTTCAAGCTTTATAAGTCTTTGACATACTAGAGATAGAAACCTTTGTTTCTTTCTAAGAAAATTATAAATATTTTTCCCAGCTTTTCATGTTTTAGTTTGCTTATGGGTATGTAAAGTGGGGAAGAGGGCCTGATATGCAATGTTGATCTATTTCCTGGAAGAGGATGCAATGAATGGGTCTCAGGTTTGAAACCCATGTTTAAGTGAAAGGACCAGAAATAGGCCGCTCCAATCTCAGGGTAAAACATAATCTGCCATCACTGCTGGAGGATTCCATACTGTACCTGCTGAAACATGTACTCCGGTCACACAGCCCCATGCAAATGCAGAGGTCTCCTGACAGCCCCCAGAAGCATAGACTCAGCACAAAGTATCTTTCGCCCATCAGTGATTTTGCTCTCAGGTTGTACTCGTCTTCCATGTCTGGGCATTCTGTATCTCAGAGTGCCTTATCGGGTCACCTTTGCACAGTCCCTCATCCATTGTTGCCTTAGCTCAGGGCTGAAGGCTGAGATTGCGCCTGAAGCCTGGGACCGTTTCTATCATTCTATTGCATGACTGAGCCTGCTCCAGGCACAACAGAGTCGCGCTCAGGCTTCCCTCCTTCTGTGTCTGGTGATATCCCTGTGGTTATATTTCCAGGTCACAGGAAAACTGACTGTAATGGGGAAAAAAAATCCAGCCTGGAACAAAGGCTATTTATCTACCTTGTGTCAAACAGCTCAGCTTCCCAAACTTTTAAACTACAAAATTTCCCTCACAACCATTAAGAGAATCTTGGGACTCTGGTCCATTTCCCAAGTCTGGCGTAGATCAGCTGTGCAAATTTGGGCAACCGTTTAGTTTTCCTCGGTTATGGACTCATGGAGGCAGTAGATATGCAGCATCATTCATTTTACCCTTATCTATTTTTTTGGGGGGGACTTCTTTTTCATTTTTATTTTCACCCTTATATTTTCCAAATGAAGAAACTGACTTTTCATCTTCTGTACAATGAAAAGTTTCACTAGAGCTCTGCCATCCCTCCAACTCTAATATCTCATGATTCTTATTTCTGTGGCATTGGGTTTTACTTTCAAATTAAGCTTTTATTTTCACAAAAATAAAACTCAGCCAAAAGTCTGTCATGCAGATATTCTAAAATTCTAACCCCAACCGAGCAAATGTCAGAGATTCTATTACACAATAGAAACCTACACTATAAGCAGGGACACTTAATTTCCCTTATTTTACTGAGAGTTGTTATACTAAAACATGCTAAACCCATTCTCTCCTTAATTGGTATAATTTAAGATCTTCAAGGACCTTAAAACACCTAGTTAATCTTACCCCACAATTATTCATTTATTGCCTAAATTCTTGTGATTAATTTATGAAAGAGAACTTACACGCTCCAGATCTAATATCTCTTGGCCTTCTCTGAATTAAGTCTTCCTATTTAGCTAAACCTTAGTGAGGTGTTATTATCTATTCGTATTTATCTTTTACAGGTAATACATTTAGACTTAACTATTATTCTGCCTATATTTTTAGACTTTCTTCAGCCAGTTTCTAGTTTGGCTCTAATTAGGATGATTTGACTAGCGTTAATTTGACTGATTTCATTGATCTGACTTCCGCCTTTTCTAAATGGCGAACATCTTGCTGCTGATATAAAGGTCATCAGTAGCACTAATAAGGAGTGGATAGTTGTCAGCAGAACCCCAACAGGGTGTGTGTGGCAATTGGCGTAGTGAGGGAAGAGAGGTCTCAATCGGTGGGCCAACTCTTCTGGAGTTGTGTTGAGCAAAGGCAGAGCAGGGGAACGAGGAAGAAGATAGAAAGGTAAACAAAATGAAAGACAGCAATGGCCCACTCAATGAAGACAGAGGTTTTCACTCTTGGCCTTTTCTTTACAGATGGTCATAGCCCGTGAAGGAACCATGTCACCTCACTCTATCTTCCTATGTCCTGTCTCTTCTTTCTTTCAAAACTGACACAGATCCCAGTGTGGTAAATTTTAACTACTTGGTTAATAGTTAAGATGCTCCTTCAGCTGGGGTAGATGAGACAAACAGAGGGATCTTTAAGTTATGTAAAAGCACATGAGAATTCCAGGGTACCCATGTACCTTGAACATGCGTGGTTTTTTAACTGTCCTAAGACATTTGTTAGCGCTAGCACTGCGCCCTCCTCACTTTCATCGGGTCTTTTCTCCAGTGTCACCTCTGAAGTGATGTCAATGTATTCAATGAGATCCTTTCTTGTTCATCCTATTAAAAATCTCTCCTTCCTCTACAAACATAGTCACCCCCAAATCACAATGCTTCCCACTCTCTCTCTTTGTCTTAAACTCAGGATCTTGTGCTTGCCAGGCAAGTGTTTATTCTATTGAGCCATCTCCCAGCCCTCTTCCTTGATCTTTTTAATCTTACATTTCTAGTATTTTAGACAATAAATTTTCAATAAATACTTGTTAAATTAATGAATTAATACATTTGTAAAAGAAAGTAAAACAGAAGACTATGAAGCATAGACGAGAATCACTTTTTAAATATCAAATTTAAATATCAAATATCACTTTTAAATATCAAATAAGAATCAATGAGCAGGGGATGTAGCTCAGTGGCACAGCACCTGCTCTGTGAACACTAGTTCCTGAGTTTGATTCCTGGTACACACACACATAAGAGAATCAACTGATTATTTTAATTAGTCTTGGAGACAAGATGCCTCCTAGCTTTGGAGGGACAGTGATAAAAGGTGAAGATTGACCACCCAGAATACAGATGAACTCCCAGCACACCGCTGATGGACTATTAGTTCCTGTCATCTGAAAAAGATACATTCAATTGTCATTAAAAAAATATGTCTTTCTTCTTCCTGACCAGGTATCTAACATTTTCTTCACCTACACCTTTCCAGAGAACACCGTGCCATGGTTTGTAGATATGTAGATGCCATTATAATAATGTTGACTTTTTTAGGTTGGAAGTTATTCAGAGTAGTAGCTTCCTTTTGGCAAGGAGAGACTAGTCACAAGAATCTCTTTGGTTTGTGTTTTGTACTCAGTAAATTCTACGAAGATGATGACACACAGTTCAATAACTTGTTACTCTCTTATTATTTGATTATAAAATTTGGAGGTTTTACAAAAATGTTTAAAAACTTAACACATTACATTGTCAAGTATTAAATAATCACCCATACAATATCAGAAACTCATCCTGGAATTTTATAGGACTGTCATTCTCTTCAAGGTCAGCAGGAAAAGACTCAGTGAAGCACGTGTGATCTCTGCATTTTCGCACTTCATCAATTTCCCTGTTTTCTATTTGGATTAAAATGCCTCCATTTTATAGGAAGCAGCTGCATCGAGATTCAAATACAGCTGCAATATTTTGAACTCCAGAAGTGTTAGTCCAGTATTCAAAATTAGCCAAGGATCCTTACCTCATAGACTTGCCCAATTTTCTCCCAGGAGAATCCAGAGTGTTTTAGGGTTCAGGAAGAGTGGACAGGGCTAATTTAAAGCTGCTGTCTCTGAAAAGTGACAGGATATGTGTGACTATGAAGAACTTAAAATGTAGCTAGTCCTAAATGATATGGGCTACAAGTGAAAATATACCCTAGATTTTAAATAGCTAATATGGAAAAATACAGTGCCTCACTAGTAAGTGTTTTAGGCTGTTTGTTTCGTGGTACTGGAGACTGAACCAAGGGCATTCTGTAAATGAGGCAGGAACTCTGCCCCTGAGCTACACCCCTAAGTTTTTATGTTAATTACATGTTGAAATGTTTCTATTTGCTTAATACTGAGTTAAATGAAACACACTATTATGCAATTAATTTCACCTGTCTCATTTCACTTTTTAAATGTGGCTACTAAAAAGTCTAAAATTACCTATGTAGTTTGCACAGTTTATACTGCTATAGAGCAATACAGAATTAAAACTGTAGTAAACCAGATGCACAACCTTAACAAAAATACAACAATGACTGAAAATGAAGTAAAATAATTAAGCAAAGATATGCTGCTCTGCATAAATTATAGCATTTGGTAAAATATGGGCAATTTGTTTTTATGCTATTGGACTAAGGTGTCTGATGTTTTCTTTCTGAAGGCTCGTTTCCCAATCTCATTTTTCTGCTCCAATATCTAATCACCCATAAACTAATTTACATCCATGCTCCACAAACAAAGCAGAGAGGAGAGGGAGTAAACATCTATATGATTTAAACATTACAGATGTGTCATCTAAACCATAAATAATGCAGCCTCTGACTCAGAAAAAGCAAATTCAATAAGCTTCGGTCAAAAGTCTCAATTGTGTTCTTCTTAGCAGAACATAAATAACAAGTTCTTAAGACCTGACAGCTTCAGTTGTCTTTACCAGTGCCCATTACTGTTTTACTTTCTGTAGCTTGTCACAGATCTAAGAAACTTGACTTTGCATTATGTTAGCCCTGTTTCAAAGTGGGCTGATGCATTTAATTTTCCTAAGTTGGGTAAACTTGATATCAGAAATAAATTTTATCTAAAAAAGAATAAATAGGAACTACTTCTTTAGTCAGTTGATGAAATACAGCACTTAACTCTTTTGATCAAATTTAGAGTTTATGAATCAAGCTGACATAAAATATTAGTTTAGTTTTCCAATTAAAGAAGTAAACTATTTATATGATCCTTTTCTTTATCATTATCATCACTAAATGATATTTAATGACTGGATCCAAAAAATACAGGAAGTTGTTAAGTCTTAAAGAATATACAGGAAAGACATTAAATAAATATAATAGACATTGAATATTGATTACGAACACCATTCAAGGCATGGACCAACGCTGCCTGAATCTCCGTTCTCTCTTATATCCCTAAGCCTTAGTTTTTAATCTACAAAATGGTGATAGTACAGTTTGTAAAGGTTTCACCATAAGAATTACGCAAGATAATATATGATATTTTTATTATAATCATTTTTATGACAGGAATGCTATTTAACATTAACATAAAAATCAGGCATGCACATTTTTGCCTATCATTTAGGCAATTCCAATAATTTTTATTTTTATTTTAAGGAAACAAAAACACCAATAAAAATGGTACAGATTTTTCAAAACAGGATGCTACGACATTGACAATGGTTATTGCTGTATATTGCATATTGTTATCTTCAAAGTAGTTGCTCAGATTACCAGGTACAGGCATGCAAAATTGATCACACAATATAATCACTAACTGTTCATTTCAATGGACTGATAGAAATTAGTAGTAAAATTCTCTCAGCTACATATATATATTTTTTTTCTCCCTTCCTTCTTTCCCTTTTCCCCTTTCCCAGTTGTTCTTGCCTTTTGAGCAGCTTCTTTCCCTTTTTCTATCTCTGTTGTACCACTTGGATCTTATTTACTCTTTCAATTTCTTATACAAGGGAGACAATACGATGTTCTCATATGTGATTCTGATGTACGTCACTTTTGAATATGCTATGGAGTTGCATCCCTTATGTATTAAAACTTTGAGTTGAGGCCCGGCGGGATGGCTCAGTAGTTTAAAGCGCCTGCTTGGGAAAGCTTGGGCGGCTTCAGGGACCGCGGTTTAATCCCCTGCACCACATGCTGCGCCAGCCCTGCCCTTGGGGAGGGCTGAGCCAGCCATAAGAATGAGTGAATAAACAAATAAAGGTTCTGAAACAAGAAAATAAATAAATAAATAAACTTTGAGTTTATCCTCCTTTATTGCTGAGTTCTAGTCTATTGTATAAAAGCCTCACATCTTTTTTTATTTATTCTTCCGCTGATGGACATCTGCGTTGCTTTCAAAATTTAGCTGCATGTTCGGTTGGTTCTGTGCTCTACTGGTCAACTGCTTTCATGGATTGCTTGGCTGAAGTTGAGAGTGTTATATTACTTAGGGGGAAAGAAAACTTAAATACATGTCCACATTTAATTTCGTAGGTGTTAGACAGTAATTTTTAAAAGCAAATTTGGACATTGATATGACACTTTTGTCTATTTTGACATGAACTTCGAAATGATGGACAGTTTTCTAATGTAATTCAAAGCTACTTCAAGCCTGCTGGTTTTCCATGATCTGATACTATGATTAAACACTGACTCTGCATGCAAATTTCTCCTTTCTTTTCCTCTTTGTCTTTAATCAGAGCCCAGATTAGAGTTACGTGTGACATTTAGAAGTCACATCTCTGCCTTATTCTTTAGTCTAGAGCCATATGACAATTTCTTATGCTAATATTGAAGAAGCTAGGTCAATTTTATAAGAAATGCCACATTCTGGACTGAGCTGCTTGCTTCCTATGGTACTATCTCTTTACTTCTGTATCTTGATATTTCTCTAAGTGAAAGTTTAGTTTCTCCCCTAAACTTTTCTGTCTTGGTTTCTTATTGATGGTGACTGTGTGGATCTACTAGTCTCACCACGAGTTATAAAAAAGGAATTACGTTTCTTATTGTCATTCCTTCTAAATTATTAGCTAGAGTTATTCCTACAGCAAAGTATCTTCTTTTATTTTGAAACATTCTTTACATGAACACATATTTTCAAAACTATCATTTAAATAAAACAACCATAAGCAAATTTCTGTTACAAACATGGCGTAATCCTTAACCACAGTGTCATAAATACTAACCTAAATATTTATACTTCATGCATTGCTTGGCTAAAGTTGAGAGTGTTATAGATATAACCTGGTAATATTACTTAGGGGGAAAAAAACCTTAAATACATATTCACATTTAATTTCATAGGTGTTTGATAGTAATTTTTATTTTTATTTATTTATTTTTTTGTCTTTTTGAGACAGGGTCTCACTATGCAGTTGAGGCTGGCCTTGAGCTCACTTTTGTAGCTCAGGTTGGTCTCGAACTCACACCAATCCTTCTGCCTCAGCCTCCCGAGTGCTCGGATTACAGGCGTGCGCCACCACGTCTGGCTTGATAGTAATTTTTAAAAGCAAATTTACACATTGATATGTTACCTCTATCTATTTTGACATGAACTTCGAAATATTAACCTAAATATTATACCTAAAATATTAACAATAATTTTTATGGTAGACAAAATCATGGCCTTCCTTAATCCTAATCTCCAGAGCCTGGGCATATGCACATATGAATTTACATAGTAAAAGAGACTTCACAGGCGTGACTAAGTCAAGGACCTTGAGAGTGGAGATTACCTTGGACAATCTGGATGGACCCTACATACCAGAGAATCGTTCTTACCTGTAGTTGAGGAAGCCATGACTATGGAACTAGGCACAGAGGCCCACAAAGCTTCTGGCTTTAAGGAGGGAGCAAACGCGACACAAATCAGGAAATGGAGGCAGTTTCCACAACTTAAAAAGTACAAGGAAACTGATTCTCCTTGAAAACCTCTAAAAGGAACATAGCCCTTCTGACACTTTCATTTTATGCCAGTGAAATTTATGGTCCATATCTAGCTACAGAACTATAAGGTTATAAATTTATGGTTGTGAGGCACTGAGTTTATGATAATTTGTCACAATAGTATTAGAATACTAATACAATTCTTAAGTGTTATCCAATCAATAGGTTTAAATTTCAAAAATTCTCTCATAAAAGTTTGCTAGAGCTGCTTTCTTTGACCAAGGATCACATGTCTGCACCATAATTCTGACAATGATTTAAAATAATAATATTGTAGTATATTTTGTGAAAATGAACTTTAGGAATCATTTAAACTAACATTCTTATTTTACAAATGAGCAAACTAAGATTTATACTTCAGTGACTTGGCTCTAGAAAAGTCATTCTAAAACCTAACGCTATGATCAGTGTAAGGATCAGTAGAGGATTCTGGGAAAATGGAGACCATAAATTGCCTCCCTTGATCTTTAGTACTTCTGTTTTATTTTGCTAAGGTGAAGAAGTATTTGTGTCTACATACAACTGAATGAAAGTGAAGTATTAAGCTCTGAATAGTTTTTGCAAAATAGGTACTAAGCTTTTTCTGCCATGAGTAGCATGTGCATCTGGTTACCAACCTGCAAGGAGGCTTTTGATGAGAAAAGGAAAATTATAAATCTGTAAAAAAGATTTGAATTGTAGAAATCTGTGTACTTTGGACCTTGGTAGTAGAATGGGATAAGTAGGTTGACAGTGGCCCTCGTGAATGAACTTGGTCTCCTAGATTCCTGTGTCATGTGATAGCCTCTGAGTGCCTGAAGAATGGGCAATATGCTTCCACAGTTTGGACTCATACTCTACCAAATGCAGAGCTGCTGTCACGGGTGGTAGGCCAGCAGTCTCACAGTCCACTAAGCCAACAGCAACAGCACATCAAAAATTTACAACAGCTTGAAGAGAAGGTCAGACAGAATTAGTAGAGCAGGTACCTATTGAATAAGAAATCCTGAAGCATTAGGAAGGCAACTTGTAAGAGATTTGAAGAGAATTAGCATAGATACGACTCACGGGTTTCCAAGTAAGCAACTGATTAGATAATAAAGAATATGGTGCAGTTAAGACTTGAATTAAGATGAAATGGCTTAGAATAAAAATATAAAAAGATATACATCATGAAGAAAAGAATAGAAACAATGAATAAGTAAGTCAAAGAAACATCAGATGTGAATAATATTGTTTTTGAGACAAGAAAAGGAAATAGAAATGGAATAAAGAATAATTAAATAGATGAAGAACTCCTCTCAGAGCTTATAAGAAGACTTGAGTCTATAGATGAAAACCATTTGCATTCACCCAGTTTCAGATAGGATTCAGAAACTCTTGACATATATATTCAGGCAAAATGCCTAAGCTATGAGGAAGCATCAACTGAAAATAAAATAAGAACAAGACATCACTGGATTTTTCATCTGCAACACTTGATATTAATAAAAATCAGTATCTTCAGACTACAAAAGATATAAGCGCATCCCAAGGCTCCTATACCCTGGCAAGATGCCATTCATTTGAGTAAAAGAAAGTTATCTGGAGTAGGCAAGAATGCTATAGCAAAGGAACAAAATCTGGAAAATAATCTCACTGAACATCTTTGTCAATTATAAATATGAACAGACTGATTTTTTTCCAGCAAGGATCATCTGAATGGCTAAAAATCAAAATCCACCTACAAGTAGCTTACCAAGGCCTATGCAAATCATTTAAAAGGCTAAACTGCTACGCCAAGAGATGCCAGGGAAATGAAAACACAAAGACAACTCAGTGACAGTAATGCCAGATAAGAAAGAATTTAAGGTTAAAAACACTAAATAAAAATATTTCATTGGATAAGTAGCACAATTTTTGAGAAAATGTCATACTCACAAAAATCATATATGCATGGAAGTGTAGGTGCTAAAAATGGCCAAAAATGCTAAATATTCAAGAATTTAATTAGTGTGTAATTGTACTGGGTAGCTTCAATATAATTTTGAAAATTATGGAAAATACAAATATAAAAAGTAATAAATTAAATAATATGATGATTGACATGATATGCAGTATATTAAGAAGATCTTTACCTCTCCAAATAATGAAAAATGGCTTTCTCTTACTCACAACAAGTTTCAAAATTTCATGATATATGCAGCCACAAAGGGAACAGTAACAGATTCTTAAATTAGTAAAGAATTTACTTATAACTTGTCTTACTACAGTCCCTAAAAATAAAAGAATAAAAATATCTCACCTAATTAACAGTGAACAAGAAATCAAGAGGAAAAAATGTTTAATATCTAGAGTTCAAAGTAAAGAAGCTAGGCCAGTGAGATAGCTCAGTTGACCAAAGCACTTGCTTAGGCAAGCTTAGCCAAGCAATGACTGTGGTTCGATCCCCAGCACCATATGCTGCACCATCCGTGTCCCCAGGGAAGGCTGAGCCCACCACAGAGTCTAGGTGTAGTGGTGTACACCTGTAATGCTAGTTCTGGGGAGGCTGAAAGCAGAAGGATAACCATGACATGACTCTGAGCTCCATAGTGAGACCCTGTAACAATCAAAGCCCGCCCTGGGGGTGGGGCTGGCACAGTATGTGGTACCCAGACCAAACCATGGTCCCCGCAATTGCCTAAGCTTGCCTAAGCAGGAGCTTTAGACCGCTGAGCCATCTTGCCTGCCCCAACAACCAAATGCATTTAAAAACAAGTTAAAAAGACACTTTGGCTCAGTACCTAGGAAATTTTGCAAAGAAACAAGACAAGAGGAAAAGCTAGCATTAAATATCTTCATTACTAAAGAAGGAAAAATATATAGAACTTAGAACCTATTTAAGAAATCAGAAAAAGAACAAGATTAACACAAAAGAAATCAAGACAGTAAATTAACAAAGAGAAATACCTCGAATTATAGAATAAAAATAAATAACAAAAAGGAAAAAAGATAAACAGATCTGAAATTAATTTCTTAGAGACCACGAGGATATATGCAATCCAGAAGAGTTTCTCTGAGGGTGAAAAGAAGGCAAAAATTTAGGAAACTGAATAATGAAAAAGAGATATACCCCCAGCTACTACTCCAATTACAGTACCATACAGTTGAAGTCACAAATATTGCTCCAAGAATGAAAACAATATAAGGGCCACAGCACAGACTGGAAAGGCACTGTGATCAGGTAGTTTCACAGCTAATTGAGGACAGAGAACTCAGAGAAAAGTTTTATTGAAAAAATCACCACTGGACAACAGAAACATGAAAATTTCCCCATTGTACTTTAGAGTAACCTGATGCTAAAATCAAAATCTGGATGAAAAAAAGAAAAAGAAATCACAACAAAATGAGAAAACAGTAAACCATCTTACTTGCACCAATAAATATAAAAGTCTAAAGCTGAACACCTCAGGGGCTGGAAAGATAGCTCTGTGGTACAAGTGCCTGCTGGGCAAGTGCAAGATCATGAGTTCGAACCCCAGTCCCGCCAAAAAATCAATCAATCAATCAATAAACTGAATACCTTCAAATGAAGCCTAGCAATGATAAATACAAAATTTCAGAAATTCCATTCACTAGTTTACCTCCAGTGCCCAAGAATGAAACCTATTTCAAATGAGACCATCAATAAATATTTGTAAAATAAATAGATAAAAAGATTAATAACACTAAGCATCATATTTCCATGAGAAAACGGTTGCATGTCATGAAATCCATCAATGTACTTTACATTGACAAGTGAGAACAAAGCACCCCAAGCAGGTGAAGACATTTAGTAATATTCAGGAGTGTTACTAACAAAAGTTCTAAGAAACATAAAGTATTTTAAATGCAACTCCAAGTATTTTCCAAAATCGAATAGTAAATATAATAAATAACAATATGAAATTGGATAATCCAATATTTTATTTATAGAGAAACTTTACAGAACAGCAACAAAAAGTAATATACAAGTATGAAACTTAGTAGTAGCCAAGTGAATTTCATTCCTATACCCCAGGAATGAGAGGAGAAAGTGTCACCAGAACTTAGACTAAGAAAGTGCGTGGACTGTAGCATCTTCCACAGAGCACTCAGTTCCTGGTAAGAGACACTGTTTGTTTAAGGTAACATTTCAGCAAAAATGGAAAGGAGTAAATACCCACATTTCCCTTCTGTCCCTTCTATCTCTTCCTTTGATCCCTCGTGAGACTCCCCAGAGGGCCCCAATTCATCCTAACCTAGAGGACCCCACAAGCCTAATGATATAACCACATAAACCGCGTGGTCAGGTTGCCCATGCAGAGAATACACAGAGAAGAATCAGACACAAAAAGGAGATACTGGCAGTGAAAGTTTTATCAAATGCAACAAGAAAAAAGAATAAGTACACCAAAAATCTACATAAAAATGGAAATCAAGACCTAAACCTACCATTTTTGTACTAAATTATATAGTTTATTTTATTCAATATTATGCTATTTTGAAAAAGTATTATAAAAAAGAAAAGGAACTGAGTCTAAATATCATATGATATTTCTTATATGAAGAACATGTAATACAAGTGAAGGACAACATGAAAGGTAGATAATAAGAAACAAGTAGATAGGTCTTTTGAAATGGTAAGAGGACCAAGAGATGGAGGAAATCTGGAGGGAATAGGATTAATAAAAAACTGAGAGGTGTGGGGTACAGGTGCCAGCTCACAGAGAGGAACACAGCCACTGTGTATTGCAAAGGGGCACCATAAAAAATAAAAACTGAAAAAAAGAAACTAAAATACTGTCAGGTTTCTTGAGATGCAATAAATGTATAAGATAGCTAGCTAGCTTTTTAAAGAAATTTAGCAATAAGATACCTAGAAATAGGAGTCAGGAATAATATCTACAAATGTACAAATGTTTTGAATAATTTTAAGAATAAGGAACATTGTAACATGTTACAGAGTATGAAATACAAATCGATGTGAACAAATGAAAAGACAGCATGTTCTTGGATGGAGATTTAATTATTAATGTATGTTCTCTTTTTACTTCACTTGTTCCTAGATTTTTTTTGCCATAAAATAGTTTTCAACAACAAAAACCTAGTAAGCCACATTTTTCCTATTATGTCTTCTAAATCTTCCAGTAGCTTTAGATATTTCATCCTTCAAACATATATATATATATATATATATATATATATATATATATATATATATTTTGTCTTTTTGAGACAGGGTCTCACTATGCAGTTGAGGCTGGCCTTGAGCTCACTTTTGTAGCCCAGGCTGGTCTCGAACTCGCACCGATCCTCCTGCCTCCGCCTCCCAAGTGCTGGGATTACAGGCGTGCGCCACCACGCCCGGCTTTCAAACATATTTTTAATGTCAGTTTTGTATAATAATCTTTCTGAGGCTTCGTGTGCCTGAAAATAGGGCCGCTGTGCCCTCACGTTTGACCAACACTTGATTACACATAAAATTGGGGGTTCTAAATCACTTGTTTCCCTATTCCTTTAAATATGTATTTTCCTATATCTCTTTTAATCTACATCTGCTAGTCCTAGTATTCAAACATTGCACTTCTATTTCTGTTTTCCATGTCTCTTAATATTTAAGTCCCAGGGATACAAAAAAATGGTAATCAGACAATAAAGAGCAAAATCATGAGCAAAGATAACGAAGAGGCAGGTGGTAAAGGAGCAAATCCACTTGGAGCACAAGCGTTAAAGGTGTTCACATTCAGGAGAATTCATGGAAATGTGAAATAAAGTAACAGCATATCGCACCAGTCTAGCAGTTTGGCAAGGATTCCAACTCCACATAACAGTCATTGCTGGCAGAGATGCAGGGTAAAGGGGATGCTTACATATTTCTGGTTGACGTTTAAAGCACTAGAAGATTTTTGGAAAGCAATTTGGCAACAACTTCAAATATATATGCCCTCTTGACCCAGCGGTCAGACTGCTGGCAGCTTATTCCACAGAAGTAAAAGCACTACTGCTTAAGGGTACACGGACGAAGGTGTTTTGAGGATATTCCAGGAGATGTGGTTAACCAGGTAAAGTGAAATGAGAAAATCATATAGGAGATATACTCAAATACTTAAAAATAGTTGTCAGTCTCTGGCTGGCGAGATAGCTTGGAGGTCTAAGCATCTGCCTGGCAAGCACAGGGATCTGAGTTTGATCCCTGTGCCAGAGCTGGCCCTGGAACCAGGAGTGGTGGCACACACCTATAATCCCAGCACTGGGAACTGCTGAAACAGGAGGATTACTATGAGTCTGAGCTATGTAGTCTGTACCAAATAAATAAATAAAAAGTGTTTTCATTCTCATGTACTTAGGTTAGGAAATCAGTTCCATACCTCTATATGACTTGTACCTTGAAAATCATGGCTTGGGCTGGCCAGATGGCTCAACAGATTAAAGCACTTGCTTAGACAGATGCAGGGACCAGGATTCAATTCCCAGCATGCCATGCTAGCCCCGCCCTGGGGCATGCTGAGACAACTGAGACTGGGCGTGGAGGCAAGCGTCTGTAATCCCAGCTCTTGGGAGGCTGAAAACAGGTGGATCACTACAAGCTGTATTTGTGTAATGAGACTCTGTAGACCTTGTACTAAATACAAAAAAAGAGAGAGAGAACAGAGAGGGAGGAAGAAAGAAAGAAAGAAAGAAAGAAAG